>SMDT01000911.1:0-126057 GCA_005392925.1 Aquilaria sinensis | reverse complement strand
TCCGTCGGCCATATTTTTCCCTATTCGGGTACTATGGCCTGGGACAAGCTCTACTTCTTATGTTTCCGCCTTTGTGGAATCTTCTGCCTCGCCCCTTTCCAGCTCTTTTGCTTCTACAGCATGTGCTAAGTTGCTTGCTGGAGCCTTTCGTGCTCTGACGAACACCTTTCTCACCTCGCCTTGATCAATGAAGATCTTTGCGTCTCCTTTTTTGGTGGCGAAGGAGACGGTCAAGTACTTTACATCAGGGCGAATGTGCAAATTTCCCTGTGTCTGTCTGCCGAGAATGGCGTTGTATGACGAAGGAACGTCCATGACTATGAATCTTGCCATGGTAGAGGCGAACAACTCAGTAGTTCCTTTCTCCGAAGTTCCTTTCATCATCAAGGGGAGGTCGATCCACCCGAGGACAGGTAGCTCAGATGGTCCTACGCCGAACGTGGGTGAAGTAACAGCCTTGAGGTCACTCCTGGATACGCCCAAGCTTGGTAGCAAGTGTGAGAACAAGACGTCTGCGTTTGACCCATCATCCAGCAGTACCCTCTTGACGTCCCAGTTTCCTATCCTCGCCATTATCAGCAATGGATCGTCATGGGGAAATACGATGGTGGAGCCATCCTCGCGGGCCAATTTTTTCTTTGGGCTCTGATATTCCATCACCGCTATCTCTCTGGCCCTTCTTTTTCTTTCCGAGGATGGAAGTCCGGTTGTGATCGTCTGTATTACTCCTGCCGAAGGTGGAGGACGCCTTCTCGGACTTCGGTTCCTTCGCCTGTCCGAATCGTAATCCTCGTCATCGGGCTTTCCTTCCTCCTCTTTTTTCCCTTTCGGGGAAGGCATTCTCAAATAACGCCGAAGCTGGCCCTGCTTTATCAGTGATTCAATGTACTTTTTCAACTGAAAGCAGTCTTCGGTGTCATGACCGTGATCACGGTGGAACTGACAGAACTTCTTCATGTTCCTTCTGTTGTCAGCAGTCATGCCCCTTGGCCGTTGGATTTGAGCCCCCTGTTTTTCCAACGCCATAAGGACGTTAGCCCTCGTGGTGCTCAGAGGTGTAAAGTTTTGGGGCTTCCTTCCTCCTACTCGCATTCTCCGAGGTCGGCCTGACTGTTCCGTTGGACACCGGGCTTGCTGGCTGGACCCTTCGCCACGAGCTTGAATTTGGTCGTGTTTTGGTCCAGTCATTCTCAGTTCTTCGGCTGTCATGTGTTGTTCAGCCCTTCGGTAGAATTCTCCCAGCGTGTCCGGGGGATCTTTGGAGAATTCGTAAAACAAGTGCGAATCCCTCCGGAGGCCCCTCGTCATGGTGAGGATGCGGATTTCGGGACGAAAGTCCGGAACACTGAGGGCCTCCCTGTTGAACCTCTTGACATAGTCACGGATGGTCTCCTCGTTTCTCTGCGCTATGTCAAACATCTGGACGGGCATCTTCGCCGTCGGCTTGCTCCCAATGAACTGTTGGTTGAACGCCGTGGACAGCTCCTGGAACCCCTTGATGTTTCCTGGAGGCAGGGAATTGTACCAGGCAGTTGCTGGTCCTGCGAGGGTGACTTCGAAGCACTTGCAGAGCGTAGCATCGTCAGCCCCATGTAACACCATGCTGCGTTTGTACTTTGTTAGGTGGGCCTGGGGATCAGTCCGACCCTCATAGGTCTCCAGCCGAGGTAGCCTGAAGTCACTTGGCATGGCCGCCTCGACCACTGTTCGGGCGAAAGGAGTTTCATCTCCAGAGACCGTTTCAGTTAGCCTGGCCCAAACAGGCTTGCGTGCCACCTGCTGTTCCACTCTCTCCAGTCTTGCCAAGACTTTCTCCAGGAGGAGCGTAGCACTGGGCTCCTTTTCCTGGTGCCGTCCCTTCGGGGAGCGACTTCGGAACCGAGGTGAGGGGGACCCTGCCTCTGTTGATAAACTTCTTCTGGACGGGATTTCAGGTTGTTTAGACCTTGCTCTTTCCGCCAGCCGTGCCCCGAGGGGCAAGTTATCTGTTGAGGACTCTTCTCGTGGCTCCCCACTTCCCGAGCTATGATGGGTTGCCCTCGGGCTTTTCTCCCGAGGTCGTGCTGACGAAGTGGGTTTTTGCGCCTGGGCTGGTTGCGGCCATCTTCGGTCTATTTGTTGTGTCATTTCAGCCACAACAGACCTCTGAAAGTCTCTTAAAAAATCCATGGTGATGACAAGAGGGCGTTCCTCTTCAGGCAAGGAAGTCTCTGGGGGACTTTGTTCGGTAGCTGGTTGGGTCTCAGGCGCGGACGGGGACTTTGGAAGTCCTCTGTCCTTCGAACGCCGAGTTTCGACAACAGCTACCTGGGAGTAGTTTCCCACAGACGGCGCCAAATGATGCCCCAAGGCATCTTCGTTTGCTGTCATGTTGACAGGTGGAGAGACTTCCTGTGGAGGCAAGCGCCTGGAGCTCAGGTTTCCCAGCTGAGTGCGCCTGAAAAGCTCAAAGAAAAGGTTAGGAGGTCCCCGGTTTGCTTTTCCGGGGAGGACCCTCCGACGCCCAAGTCAGTTTTCTGAGTGAGAGTGGAGGAAGAACACTAAGGGATCAAGTGTCTTGCCTGTTCTGTGTTTTCTCAGAGAGAGGAAAATGCCCTTCCTTTGCCCAGTCCCATTTCCTAGTATTTATAGGAGTAGCTGGTCTGTTCAGATCATGACACGTGTTCGGTCGGATTTGATCTGTCTCTTTGGACCTAGGGGACAGGCAGCCGTTTGCAGCCTCTTTTAGCCCTGGACCCGGACGGGTTGTGTCAGGACTGGGGCGGCTGCGGCGTGTCATTTCGCCGTTCAGATGTGACGTGTAGGGCTTGTGGGTGACATGTCAGAGGCTCCTTAAATGCTCATACCGTACTCCCGAGGTCCCCTGGGCGAGGTCTCCCTTCGGTGCGGGCACCCTCTTCGGATTCTATCCGTCCTTCGGTGCGAGCACCTCCTTCGGGATCTATCCCATAATTCTGGGAGCGCCCTTGATGAACACCTTCTTCGGGACTCACACCCATAGTTCGGGGATTCCCTCGTTCAGGTGTTTCTTGTTCGAGGAAGACCTCTTTGGGGCCTCTTCCTTCGGGGAGATTCTCCCTTGCTTCAGGGAGATGGCTCTCTTACCCGAAGACGGTCAGTTTAGCCCCTCGATGGAGACGGTGTTGTCCTCGGAATTCTTGACGAGCTACCGAAGTCTCGAGCTCATAGTGTTTGACTTCGCACCTTCCGAGGTCAGTAAAAAGATCCTCTCTTGGGTGACGTCAGACTCCTCGGCCAATATTCTGGCGCGGAGTTACTACCGAGGAGGCGATAGCCTTTGGCTATCATCTAAATCCTGTATGTTGACAGTTTAAGGTGGGGAGACTTCCTGAGTAGGCAAGCGCCTGGAGCTCTGGTTTCGCAGCTGAGTGTGCCTGAAAAGCTCGTTCAAGGAGAGGATAGGAAGTCCCTGGTTTGCTTTTCCGGGGATAATTACCCTTCAACGCCCAAGTCAGTTTTCTAAGTGAAAGTGGAGGACGAACACTAAGGGATCAAGTGCCTTGCCTGTTTTGTGTTTTCTCAGAGGGAGGAAAATTCCCATCCTTTGCCCAGTCCCTATTTCCTAGTATTTATAGGAGTAGCTGGTCCTTAGTTCAAGATCATGACACGTGTTTGGCCAAGATTTGATCTGTACTTTTGGACCTAGGGGAAAGGCAGAAAATTGCTAAACTCACTAAAATTTTACGCATAAAATTTAATGTCAGGACTGCAACGGCTTTGGCGTGTCAGTTCGCCGTTCTGATTTGAGATATTGGGAAAGTTTGGCGGCATGTCAAACCCATATCTCTTTATTCCCAAATCGTAATATCCTAACGTTGTCTGGGCGAGGTCGCCTTTCAGATCTTGAAAAAGCGGGTATTCCCTCTCTTCCTTTACATGTGTGTATCTTCTAACCCATATATCTTTTGTATGTGCTTTTGATTACAAAAGAAAAAAAAAACTAATACAATTTTGATGGCAATATCTGGTTGGGTACTAAAAATTAGCATATTATAGTTAATTATTCCATGTTTCTTGTTTTTTTGCTCTATTTCAATTTTTTTGGATGAGTACAAAAAATTAACATGTTATAGTTGAATTATTGGTATGTTACATGTTCTTTGTTCCATTTTACGTTATTGACTTAGTTTTAACTTCAATTAATTTATATTATTGTTTACGAGAGAAAATTACAAAAAAATTATATTTAAAAATTATAACCCTTTATATTATAATTTATTTATACTTTTTTTGTATTAATTTTCAAATTCCTAATTAAAAATTAAAAATTAATTATAAATAATAAATAGTGCAAAAAATTTCAGGGAATATAATATAAAAAGATGAAGTATAAAACTTTAATTATCCAAAGCACTACTAAAAGAATATGTGACGCTTGAGATTGTATTTGCGGCGAACTGGAGCGGAGAGAGACGCAAATGATTTTGAAGCTTGGACGCCAAGTTATAAGAAAATGCAGCAGCCATTCACCGTCGGCGTGGAGTGAAATATATATATATATATATCAAGGCTTAAATACCTATTGCTCCCCTAAGGACATTACCACTCGGACAAATGATCTTCTCAACTATGCTTTGTTACAACTAAATCCCCTCAACTACCAAAGATTGAATAGATGGCCTATTGACTCGGTCATGTGATGTTACATGTAAATCACCCAACCATAAAAAATAACAGCAGCTCAAGTCTCCATCACCCAGATGTTAGCCTTCATAGGTAGATGACCCTTTCGTACTATTGGTTGGGTTTCGGGAGCCAAACAAGCGCAGCGGAATTTAACCGAAACCCTCCAGGATCCAAGTGAAACGAGAGGTAAACCGGGTGTGTCAAAAATTTTCATACCTAATTTTCGGTTGAGATCTCTCACCCAACTGTAGAGTCGAATCACAAAACCTGAACAGTTGACGTGTTCAAGCTCTCTATGGTATCCACACGAGCCTCTCGGGATCACCACGCTTCCACTGTGTCCCGGCAGATGCGTTTCTCTTGCGCTCGCAGTGCTAGCTTGCGTCCTCCAAGGAATTGCAAGAGAAGAGTGCGGCTGTCCTTTTGGGAGGCTAGGGCAAGAAGACCTGCGAATTTCTCACTAAAAGTTGTATTTATAGTGAGACTCAACTTCCAGGCCTAATGGGTTTCAAAGCCCTAATCCAATTAGGCTTTAATTTCGGGCTTAATAATGGCTTAACTTTTGGGCCCATTATTAATACGAAATTATTGTGAAACCATAACCCAAATAATTAGCCCATGCACTCTAATGATCCAAATAGCTCTATGTGTGCGACCCAATAGGCTCTTACCACGTTGGCAATGATCATAAATCACATTTATGATCATAAGCAATGAGCGGTGTCTAGGAACACATCATTGCTACCCAAGTGACAAGATTGTCGGTGATTCGACTAAACCTTTATGATCATCACCGATATATGCCATTGTCCCTTTGTCCAAGATATCAAGACTAAGCACGAGACATGGAATGTGTCACTCTCGTATAGCCCAATATTTGGTTTCTTGATTACCGAGTAGACCAACTTAAACTGATGACATTGATATCGTATATCAACTCATCCGAGCATGGCCATGCATTTTCTAAGTCTCACTCTATCAAGGGGCCCGAAGATATCACTCCCGTTACATAGGAGGGACAAATCCCATCTTGATCATACAAATCCCTCCGCATGATATGTGACATACCCAATGACCTCCTTCAAGTTCACTCAGTTACGAGCAACAAAGGAAAGTATCAAAGTATGTGACTCACATGTAGAGAACCTTGATGATCTTAGGTCGAAGGACTACATATACCATGATCACTATGAGAATCACTTATGACACTCATATAACGATCCATGTAGTGTTCTCATGGTGGGTTGGTCCAGTACACAAGTTCTCCAACTTGTACCCATATGTAGACTACATATCTCATATTAGTCTCCACATATGCTAGTCGTTATGTATTATTGCAACCCGCTCCACAATAATACTAGACTATGGACATTTGAGAATATCATTATTCTAGGGTTACAATTATGTTTATTACGTTACGCAGAAACAAAAAAACAAACATAATTGCTAGATTAATGCCTTAATAAAATATCATGACTTAATGTGCAAAAAATACAATCATCTCATGATTGGCTTTTGGGCACAACACTAACAATCTCCCACTTGCACTAAAAGCCAATCATCCATGTATCTAATACTGATGGACCTATAATGGCTATCATGCTTCTGCTGCGTAAGGGGCTTTGTCAGTGGATCAGCAATGTTGCTGTCTGTTGAAGTCCTACATATCCTTACATCACCCCTCTCGATGATCTCCCTGATGAGATGATAGCGTCGGAGTATGTGTTTGGATCGCTGGTGAGATCAAGGTTCCTTAGCTTGTGCGATTGCTCCATTGTTGTCACAATAGAGCTCTATCGAGTCGGCAATGCTTGGAACCACTCCAAGTTCAGTGATGAACTTCTTGATCCAAACTGCCTCCTTCGCAGCATTAGAGGCGGCAATGTACTCAGATTCTGTTGTAGAGTCAGCTACTGTCTCTTGCTTTGAACTCTTCCAGCTCACAGCACCACCACCAATACAAAACACATAACCAGATTGTGATCTAAAATCATCCTTATCGGATTGGAAGCTTGCATCGGTGTAACCCCTTACAACGAGCTCATCTTCACCTCCAAAGACCAAGAATGCATCCTTAGTCCTTTGTAAGTACTTAAGGATGTTCTTAACAGCTGTCCAGTGACTCTCACCGGGGTTCGATTGGTACCTACTTGTCATGCTCAAAGCATATGAGACATCGGGACGAGTACATATCATGGCATACATGATAGATCCAATTGCTGAGGCATATGGAATCTTACTCATGCGCTCTCTCTCCTTGGGTGTACTCGAACACTGAGATCTAGAAAGAGTTATACCATGTGACATGGGCAAGAATCCTTTCTTGGAATCTTGCATGCTAAACCTCTTTAGCACCTTGTCAATATATGTACTTTGACTTAGGCCAAGAAGCTTTCTAGATCTATCTCTATAGATCCTGATGCCTAACACATAGGCTGCTTCACCCAAGTCCTTCATAGAGAAACATTTCCTTAGCCAAGTCTTCACAGACTGTAGCTCAGGAATGTCATTCCCGATGAGTAGTATGTCATCTACATACAACACCAAGAAGACAATAGCGCTCCCACTAACCTTCTTGTAGACACAAGGTTCATCTTCATTTTTGATAAAACCAAACTCTTTGATTGCTTCATCAAAATGAAGATTCCAACTTCGAGAAGCTTGCTTCAGTCCATAAATGGACCTTTGCAACTTGCACACTTTATTGGCATTCTCAGGAGTGACAAAACCCTCAGGTTGTGTCATGTACACATCCTCAAGTAGCTTTCCATTTAGGAATGCAGTTTTGACATCCATTTGCCATATCTCATAATCATAGTGTGCAGCAATAGCAAACAAAATTCGGATGGATTTAAGCATAGCAACTGGTGAAAAAGTTTCATCATAGTCAATACCATGAATTTGCTTAAAACCTTTTGCAACCAATCGTCCCTTAAAGGTAATCACATTACCATCCATGTTAGTTTTCTTCTTAAAAATCCATTTCCACCCTATGGGTTTCACCCCTTCAAGTGGGTCAACCAAAGTCCATACTTGGTTTTCATGCATGGATTCCATCTCAGATTTCATGGGCACTAGCCACTTCTTAGAGTCAGGCCTCAACATAGCTTGTTGGTAGGTTGTGGACTCATCCTGATCCATGAGCATCACATCACCAGTGTGAGTTATGAAAAATCCATATCTCTCAGGCTCACGTCAAATCCTACCAGACCTATGTGGGCTCTGTGCTACAGGAACAAACTCTTGAACCACAACATCTTGTGGTGTCTGTTCAGGTTCTATTTCAGGTTCGATGTCTCCTTGTTGTTCTTGAATTTCTTCAAGTTCTACTTTCCTCCCACTAGTTACTATAGAGATAAACTCTTTCTCCAAAAAGACACCAGTTCGAGCAACAAACACTTTTTGCTCAGAAGGATTGTAGAAATAGTAACCCTTTGTTTCTTTGGGATACCCAACAAAAAGGCATTTTTGTGATTTGGCCCCTAGTTTGTCAGAGGATTGATGTTTCACATAAGCGTCACAGCCTCAAATCTTCATAAAAGACAAATTGGGATGCCTCCCACTCCATATCTCATATGGTGTCTTTTGAACCGATTTAGATGGAACTCGGTTTAGTGTAAAAGCGGCTGTCTCTAGAGCATGTCCCCAAAAGGAGTTTGGAAGGTCAGCTTGACTCATTATAGAGCGAACCATGTCTAACAGAGTTCGATTTCTCCTTTCAGATACACCATTCCATTGAGGTGTACCTGGTGGAGTGAGTTGTGATACTATACCACACTCCTTCAGATAGTCAAGGAATTCTCGATCCAAGTACTCTCCACCTCAATCTGATCGAAGCACTTTGATACTCTTCTCGAGTTGATTCTCTACTTCATTCTTGAATTCTTTGAACTTTTCAAAGGATTCTGACTTGTGTCTCATAAGATACACATAGCCATATCTGCTGAAGTCATCAGTGAAAGTAATGAAGTATTGGAAACCTCCTCTAGCTTGTGTAGACATAGGGCCACATACATCACTATGTATGAGTCCTAGTAAGTCATTAGCCCTTTCACTTTGCCCTGTGAATGGGGCTTTGGTCATCTTGCCCAACAAACATGACTCACATGTCTGTCATATGATTCAAAATCAAATGAGTCCAAGAGTCCATCCTTATGGAGCTTGGATATGCGGGTCTCATTTATATGGCCCAAGCGACAGTGCCAGAGATAGGTCGGGTTTGAATCATTATTTAATCTGACCTTCTTGGTATTCACATTATAAGATTAGAATCTTCGAGGTCTAGAACATACAACCCATTGCTAAGTTGAGCACTACCATAAAAGATTTCATTCAAATAAATAGAGCAACATTTGTCCTTTATTATAAATGAAAAACCTTTCTTGTCCAAACAAGAAACAGAAATCAAATTTCTACTAATAGTAGGCACAAAGTAGCAGTTGTCTAATTCTAAAACTAATCCACTAGGTAAAGTGAGAACATAAGTCCCTACGGCTAAGGCAGCAACCCTTGCTCCATTTCCAACACGTAGGTCCACTTCACCTCGGGCCAATCTTCTACTTCTACTTAGATCCTGCACATTTGCACAAATGTGAGATCCACATCCAGTATCCAATACCCAAGATGAGGAAGTAGAAAAGTTAGCCTCTATAACAAAAATACTTGAAGTGGAAGTCTTACTTCCCTTTTCCTTAGCAAGTTCTTCAAGATAGAGCTTGCAGTTGCGCTTCCAGTGTCTAGGTTGCTTACAATGGAAGCACTCCCCTTCCTTTGCCACACCACCCTTTGGTTTCAGTGCAGCTGAAGAAGAATTAGCATTGGACTTTCCATTAGCTTTATCCTTCTTCTTGTTGGCTTTTCCCTTTCCTTTGCCCTTTTGAACCATCAAAATGGGCTTAGCCTTCTTAAGGTTTTGCTCAGCAGTTCTCAACATGTTGAGCAATTTAGGGAGGGACTTGTCAAGGTTGTTCATGTTATAGTTCATGACGAACTGACTGTAGCTTTCAGGCAATGATTGCAAGACTACATCAATAGTCAACTCTTTTTGAAGAGCAAATCCCAAATTCTCAAGATTCTCAATGTACCCAATCATCTTGAGCACATGAGGACCCACGGGACTTCCCTCAGACATCTTGCACTGAAACAATGCCTTAGAGGTCTCAAACCTCTCATGCCTAGCTTGCTCTTGGAAAAGCATTTTGAGATGTTTGATCATATCGAACGCCCCCATGTTCTCATGTTGCTTCTGAAGCTCAGATTCCATGGTAATAAGCATAAGGGCATGCTATTGGGTTTCGGGAGCCAAACAACGCAGCGGAATTTAACCGAAACCTCTAGGATCCAAGTGAAACAGGGTGTAAACCGGGTGTTCAAAAATTTTCATACCTAATTTTCGGTTGAGATCTCTCACTCAACTGTAGAGTCAAATCACAAAACCTGAACAGTTGACGTGTTCAGGCTCTCTATGGTATCCACACGAGCCTCTCGGGATCACCACGCTTCCACCACGTCCCGGCAGATGCGTTTCTCTTGCGCTCGCAGTGCTAGCTTGCGTCCTCCAAGGAATTGCAAGAGAAGAGTGCGGCTGTCCTTTTTGGAGGCTAGGGCAAGGAGACCTGTGAATTTCTCACTAGAAGTTGTATTTATAGTGAGACTCAACTTCCAGGCCTAATGGGTTTCAAAGCCCTAATCCAATTAGGATTTAATTTCGGGCTTAATAATGGCTCAACTCTTGGGCCTATTATTAATACAAAATTAAAGTGAAACCATAACCCAAATAATTAGCCCATGCACTCTAATGATCCAAATAGCTCTATGTGTGCGACCCTCCCCAATAAATATGCTCTTACCATGTTGGCAATGATCATAAATCACATTTATGATCATAAGCAATGAGCGGTGTCTAGCAACACATCATTGCTACCCAAGTGACAAGATTGTCGATGATTCGACTAAACCTTTATGATCATCACCGATATATGCCATTGTCCCTTTGTCCAAGATATCAAGATTAAGCACGAGACATGGAATGTGTCACTCTCGTATAGACCCAATCTTTGGTTTCTTGATTATTGAGTAGACTAACTTAAAACTGATGACATTGATATCGTATATCAACTCATCCGAGCATGGCCATGCATTTTCCTAAGTCTTACTTTATCAAGGGGACCCCGAAGATATCACTCCCGTTACATAGGAGGGACAAATCCCATCTTGATCATACAAATCCCTCCGCATGATGATATGTGACATACCCAATGACCTCATTCAAGTTCACTCAGTTATGAGCAACAAAGGAACAGTATCAAAAGTATGTGACTCACATGTAGGGAACCTTGATGATGTTAGGTCAAAGGACTACATATACCATGATCACTATGAGAATCACTTATGACACTCATATAATGATCCATGTAGTGTTCTCATGGTGGGTCAGTCCAGTACACAAGTTCTCCAACTTGTAACCATATGCAGACTACATATCTCATTTTAGTCTCCACATATGCTAGTCATTATGTATTATTGCTAACCCACTCCACAATAATACTAGACTAGGGACATTTGAGAATATCATTATTCTAGGGTTAATAATTATGTTTGTTATGTTACGCGAAGAAGAGAAACAAAACAACAAACATAATTGCTGGATTAATGCCTTAATAAAATGTCATGACTCAATGTGCAAAAATACAATCATCTCATGATTGGCCTTTTGGGCAGAACATTAATAGAAGTTTCCTCATGATGACCCTCTCTTAATCATGGCAAGGATAGGGAGCTGGGATCTCAAGAGGGTGCTCATTGATGACAGATCGAATGTCGATGTTTTGCTCTCCCATTTATTGCCAAGCTTGGGCATCTCCAAGGGTGATGTTAAACCAGTTACTTCTCCTACTTTCAGCATATGTCCTTCCAAACCCCCTGTACTTGGGTGGATCCATCTACCCTTGATGTTAAGGGGAACCCCGGTTTAGACCAGGGAAGAGCTCTTTGGTACCACCATGATGAGGTTCATCATCCTAGATGTCCATTCTTCATACAACGCCATCCTCGGAAGGTAGACACAAGGAAATCTTCACATTTGCCCAGATGTGAAGTACCTAATGGTCACATTCGACACAAAGGAAGGGGATGCAAAAATATTCATTGACCAAGCCGAAGTTAGGAAAGTTTTCGTGAAGGCAAGACAGAGCCTAATGAAAGTTCATGCGCAGACTTCGGGGTGTGAAGAGCACAATCAGCAAAGATGCAATGAAAGAGGAAAAAAGTGACTTTGAAGAAATAGAAATAGAGAATGTAGAGCTTGTCCCGAGCCGAAGTACCCGAGTGGGGAAAAAACTGGCTGAAGGTGACAAGGAAAAGCTTGTATCCGTTCTATTAATGAACAAAGATCTATTTGCCTACTCTCTGAATGATATGCCTGGGGTAGACCCTGGTATAATTTAGCATTGTCTTAAAGTAGGCCCGTAGGTGAGCCCTGTTCGACGGAAAAAGCGTAGCCTTTCGGTGCATAAGAATAACTTCATTAAAAATGAAGTCCAATGGTCAACAGAGATGGGAATAATAAGGGAGATCAAGTACCCCGAATGGCTAAGCAATGTAGTTGTAGGAACGAAGGAAGGGAGTGATATGTTAGTATTGTGCCCAAAAAGCCAATCATGAGATGATTGTATTTTTGCACATTGAGTCATGATATTTTATTGAGGCATTAATCCAGCAATTATGTTTGTTGTTTTGTTTCTGCGTAACGTAATAAGCATAATTGTAACCCTAGAATAATGATATTCTTAAACGTCCCTAGTCTAGTATTATTGTGGAGCGGGTTGCAATAATACATAATGACTAGCATATGTGGAGACTAATATGAGATATCTAGTCTACATATGGGTACAAGTTGGAGAACTTTGTGTACTGGACCGACCCACCGCTGAGAACACTTCATGGATCGTTATATGAGTGTCATAAGTGATTCTCATAGTGATCATGGTATATGTAGTCCTTCGACCTAAGATCAACAAGGTTCCCTACATTTGAGTCACATACTTTGATACTTCCTTTTGTTGCTCGTAACTGAGTGAACTTGAAGGAGGTCATTGGGTATGTCACATATCATGCGGAGGGTTTTGTATGATCAAGATGGGATTTGTCCCTCCTATGTAACGGGAGTGATATCTTTGGGCCCCTTGATAGAGTGAGACTTAGAAAAATGCATGGCCATGCTTCAGATGAGTTGATATATGATATCAATGTCGTCAGTTTAAGTTGGTCTACTCGGTAATCAAAGAAACCAAAGATTGGGCTATACGAGAGTGACAACATTCCATGTCTCGTGCTTAGTCTTGATATCTTGGACAAAGGGACAATGGCATATATCGGTGATGATCATAAAGGTTTAGTCGATTCACCGACAATCTTGTCACTTGGGTAGCAATGATGTGTTGCTAGACACCGCTCATTGCTTATGATCATAAATGTGATTTATGATCATTGCCAACAGTGCAAGGAGCCTATTGGGTCGCACACATAGAGCTATTTGGATTATTAGAGTGCATGGGCTAATTATTTGGGTTATGGTTTCACTTTAATTTCGTATTAATAATGGGCCCAAGAGTTGAGCCATTATTAAGCCCGAAATTAAATCCTAATTGGATTAGGGCTTTGAAACCCATTAGGCCTGGAAGTTTAGTCTCACTATAAATACAACTTTTAAGTGAGAAATTCGCAGGTCTCCTTGCCCTAGCCTCCCAAAAGGACAGCCACACTCTTCTCTTGCAATTCCTTGGAGGACGCAAGCTAGCACTGCGTGCGCAAGAGAAACGCATCTGCCGGGACGTGGTGGAAGCGTGGTGATCCCGAGAGGCTCGTGTGGATACCATAGAGAGCCTGAACACGTCAACTGTTCAGGTTTGTGATTCGACTCTACAGTTGAGTGAGAGATCTCAACCGAAAATTAGGTATGAAATTTTCGAACACCCGGTTTACCCCGTTTCACTTGGATCCTGGAGGGTTTCGGTTAAATTCCGCTGCGCTGTTTGGCTCCCGAAACCCAACATGATAAACTCCGAATGTGCATCAACTTCCAAAACATAAATGATGCCTGTCCAAAGCACTCGTATCTTTTGTGACCAATAGACCAATTGGTAGATTCTACCACCAAATACGGCTTGCTTAGCTTCCTCAACGCCTTTAGTGGATATCACCAAATTCGGATGAATCCCGAAGATGAGAAAAAAACCGCCTTCATTACCGAAGTTGGTACCTACTGCTACGTTAGAATGCCCTTCAGCCTTAAAAACGCAGGAGCAACATACCAAAGGCTAACGAATAAGGTATTTAGCTCCTAAATTAGGAGAAATATGGAAGTATATGTCAACGATATGATAGTTAAGAGCAAACAGCCTAGTAGTCATATCGTAGACTTGGAGGAAACATTCCACCAACTTCGAGGATTTGGAATTCATCTTAACCCCGAGAAGTGTGTTTGGGGTGACTACTAGCAAATTCCTTGGGCTTATGGTGGTCGAAAGAGGTATCGATGCCAACCCAGAAAAGCTTAAGGCCCTATTAGGATTCTGAACTCCCACGACAACCAAGGATGTGCAATGGCTTACGGGAAGAATCACGACCCTTAGCAGATTCATCTCCAAATACGGGGACTGGTGCTGACCATTCTTTAAAGTACTCACCAAACTAGCAAAAAATGAGGACAACTTCGGTTCCGAGGAACACCCTTGGGACAAAGATTGCCAAAAAGCTCTGGACAAACTCAAGAGCTACTTGACCCATCCGCCGACACTTTGGCAGCCGCTGGAAGGAGAGCCTCTCATCCTTTACCTCGTCGTAATTGAAAAGGTAGTAAGTTCGGTACTTGTAAGGGAAGAGGGAGGAAAATAATGGCCAATATACTATGTGTGCAAGTCCCTACACGGTGCCGAGGTTAGGTGCCCTCTCCTGCAAAAGGCCATCTATGCTCTAGTGTTGGCAAGCAGGAGGTTGTGGCCTTACTTCCAAGGACATACTATCACTGTTCGAAGTAACCTGCATCTTAGGGATGTCATGAGGAAGGTAGATCACTCTAGGAGATTGTCAAAGTGGTGCATCGAGCTCGGTGAATACGACATCACTTATGAGCCAAGAAAGGCAATAAAGGGCCAAGCATTGGCATATTTCGTCACCAAAGTACGAAAAACCAAAGATACCCTAGAGGACCCCAGTAGTGACAAACCTTAGTAGGCACTCTTCATTGATGGTGCCTCTGGTTCTGAACATCAAGGAGCCAGAGTAATTTTGTGGGGACCCAAAGGTATGGAAGCTTTAAAGTCCATCAAGTTCGGTTTTCAATTTCGTCACCAATAACCAATATGTCACCGAATATGAAGCCCTCATAGCAGGCTTACGGTTAGCAAAAAGAGTTGGTGTAAGAAATCTGAAGGCCTACAGCGATTCTCAGCTAGTGGTCCGACAGATGGCAGGGGACTATGGGACAAAAGACCCAAACTTGGCAAAGTACCATGATCTCATAAAAAGGCATATCCAAGAATTCGACAGGGTATAAATAGAAAACGTACCTCGGTGAGATAATATGAAGGTGGATACTTTGGCCAAGTCAAAGAAGTCCACCGAAGTACTTTATCAGCTGAGCATAACAATAATGTTCATAGCAACCTCGGGTAAAGGATGGAAAGATCCTATCAAGAAATATCTTGCAACTTAGGAACTTCCTATAGACCTTCTTGAAGCCGTGAAAGTACAAAAGTGCTCATGTAGATACTTCTTGATCGGAGAAGAATTGTATCGGCAAGGGTACGCAAATCCACTGCAAAGGTGTGTCAGGGAAGAGGACATTGAGATAGTCCTCAAAGAAGTCCATGAGGGGGCATACAGTTCTCATATCGGGATTGATGCCCTTGCCAAAATACTACTCCAGCAAGGATATTTTTGGCCTACCTTAAAGAAGGATGCGAGGCAATTTGTCCAAATATGCGACATGTGCCAAAGACACGCACCCATCTAGAGAGTACCCTCAGAAGTAATAAATTTGAAAACTATCCTTGCCTCTTCACTGTTTGAGGCATTGACCTCATAGGGCCTCTCCCAACAGCTCTAAGAGGAGTCAAGTTCTGCATAGTCACAGTAGATTATTTCACCAAGTGGATTGAGGTAGAGCCTTTGGCAATAATTTCGGAAAAAGACATGTAGAGATTTGTCTGGAAGAACATCATATGTAGATTTGGTGTGCCGAGGGTGATAGTAGCTGATAATGGTTTCCAGTTCATTAACAAAGGTTTTCAAGAATTTGCATCTGACCTTGGGACAAAATTGCACTTTGCCCCAGTTGCCCATCCTCAGAGCAATGGACAAGTTGAAGTGTCCAATAGAACAATAAAAGATGGTCTAAAGAAGAGGTTGAAGGAAGAAAAGGGAAAATGGCCAGGAGAGTTCCCGAGCGTGATATGGAGTTATGAAACAACTCCCAGAAAGGCCATTGGTGAGACACCCTTCTCACTTCTGTTCAGCACAGAGGCCATCATCCTTGTCGAGGTCGTGCAATCATCTATTAGAGTACTAGTATTCGACGAAGAAGGGAACAACCTCAGTTTAAGAACCAAGTTAGATATGATTGATGAACATAGAGAGATGGCCGAACTTAGAAGAAAAGCTTTTCAGCAGAGAGTAGCCATTACTGCAAACTTGCATGTTAAGCCCAAAGGGATCAAAAAAGGGGACCTACGCCGAAATGACATGACCGCCCTGTCAGAAGATAGGATGATTCACTGACAGAAGGCGGGAATGAAAATCATTAAGGAAATTATAGCCCCTCACCTTCGAAGATATGACTTCAGATAGAGGACACGAAATGGTTAAAGAGCCTTTAAAAAAGAGACCTCACGCAGGCCCTTACCCTCTGCCCGAAACGGCCTATGGCCAGCTAGAGATACTCACCTTTGAAGGTACAGATCAGATCTGACCGAATACGTGTCATAATCTGGATAGGCTGTGTCAAACGTCCTCCTCCCTCCACCCTCCTATAAATACTTAGGAGGGACCTTGGTAAGAACAAATAGGGGACTCTCTCTATTCCTTACTCTCTGCTCTTAAACACTGCTCTCCTATATACTAACTTGGGTGTTAGAGGCTCCTCCTCTGGAAACACATTTTGGGGAGCTCCTGACCCGTGTTTCTTCCAACTGTTTTAGACATCTTCACACCGAAAGTCCTCTTTGCAGGCCAACATGTAATTCAATAAAGATGCCACCGGGCATCACCTTCTTTACCAGGCTAGCTGGCACAACCCTCTTTAGAGTACAGATGCCCAACCCTCGGATCTTGCCATCCACGTGTTTAGCTCTCCTCTAATTAAGCCCATCAGCCCATGAACCATCTTGCCCTATAAATACGCCAATGGCCTTCCCAGGTAAAAGGATTATGATACCCCATACACTCTTTCCATTCACTCTTCCTCCTACCTTTCCTGACTTATATGTCACAGGCTCCTTCCTTAAAAATACTCTGGGGAACCTCTCTTAGCCTTTTCTTCTCTATCTTATAGGCCCCTCTTCTTTAAATTTGGAAACACACCACATAGGGAGGTCAAAGATGTGCTGAAGCATCACATGGAAATGGAAACACATTATTAACATAGGTTCATACCAAAAGGTCCCCCAAGAATAAGCCCTATTCCTTTATGGCTTCTCTTGCCCTACCCGCATACAGTTTCTACAAAGGACATCCTCAACATTGATAATCCTAGGGTGTTCTTGAACGTGGGTCATTTTGGCCATGAAGTCGGCTAGCATTTAGGCTTTAATGGACCTTTTTAGTTCATAGTGGATATCAAATTCTCTTAACTTAGTGCACCACTTTGCTAATCTCCCTTAGTGGTCAGGCTTTTATAGGATTTCTCAGATGAAAATCCCTTTTCGAGCTACAATATCGTGAGTTTGGAAGTAGGGGTCACAATTTTCTTGAAGCTATGGCTAATGCTGGTTATGCTTTCTAAAGTAGTGGATATTAAGATTTTGCCCCTTCTAAGGTTTGACTGACTTAGTATACTAGCCACTATTCCTTGCCCGCCTCCCTTACCAAGACCATGCTAACAGACCCTTTGGTTAAGGCCAAGTAAAGTATAAAAGAGTCACCATCCTGAGGCTACTTAATGTGGGCAAGTGTTGTAAATAGTCCTTAATCTGATCTTGGGCTTCTTTATACTCATCTGTCTACTCAAATTGTGCCTCCTGGCTTAAGATTTTGAGGAAAGGGTTAGACCAATCTCTAAATCCTGATACAAGGCACCTAAGGGTAACCAGGCTTTCAACAAAGCATTTGAATATTCTTCTTGTCTTTGGGATCCAACATGCTTAGAATAGTATTTATTTTGTCAAGGTTGGCTTCGATCCCCTGCTTAGATACCATGAATCCTAAAAACTTTCCAATGCTGCCCTAAGGAGGCATTACTTCAAGTTAAGGTGTGTATTATGTTGATGCATGTGTTGAAGGCTCTCATGGACGTCAACAATGTGGTGATTGTGGACCTTTCTTTTCATGATCATCTAATAGACAAAGACCTTTATGTTGTGGCCTAGCTATTCATCAAAGGCCCTATGTATTAACCTATGATAGGTCATGTCAGCATTTTTTAGTCCAAAAGGCATACGTTGATAGTACTAGACAACCTGTTCTATGTTGAAAGCCATTTTATCTTCATTATTAGGATTCCTATGGATTTGATGATATCCACTGGAGGCATCTATAAAGGAGGGGATCTTAAATTTAATAGTGGCATCAACAAGCTGTCTATCAAGGGAAGAGGGCATGTTCTTTCAGGCGGGCATCCTTCAAGTTTGTGTAGTTGACACACATCGTCCAGTCTTCGTTCTCATTTTTTCCAAGCATTACATTAGTAAGCCACCCAAGGTACTATACCTCTTGAATTATTCCTTTCTCCAAGAGCTTTTTCAATTTTCCTTAACAAATTCCTGCATTTTGGGTGTCATATTTGGTGGATAGGCAAGGCTAAAGGGTCAACTTACAGCTAATGGGTAATGACTTTTAGGTCAATACCTAGCATATCTCTCAAAGACCATGTAAAGACATCAGAATTAGCATATAAATATTCAACTAATGAATTTTTTATCTTAGGTAGGAGATTTTTTTTTATTTGCTGTATAGGGGTTATCTCCACCTCTTTCAACTCTTTCTAGACTGACAAGCTGGGCTCATATTTATCTGAGGCCTTTGCCTTTCTTTTTTTGGTATTCCTTGGGCCTGTTGGTTCTTTGACAAGCGAAAGCCCCTAGAGGTTGGCCACATTATTTCATTTATTTGTTGCACGGTCAATAAAGATAATCACATCCTTTATAAGGGTCATGAAGACCATGGTTAGCCACTCAACGTCTATAGGTATATGTAAAAGTACCTACATGAGTCTTCCTAAAAAGGCATTATAGGAGGAAGGTACATTCAAAACTAGGAACTCTGCATTTTGAAAGTCACAAATCACATCACCATCTTAGTATCTCCCAATTAGCATCAAAGGCAACCTTATAACTCTTAACCTAAAGACCTTGTGTCTCCTGATGCCAAAGGTGGGACTAGAGATGGAGGTTTGTGATGAACTTTTGGCATTAATCTTTTCTAGAAAGAAAGAAAAGAAGACATTCAAGATATCCCACTGATCCAAATATACCCTTTCCATAAAATTGTTGATGCGAGCCATGATTAAGATCAAGTTCACATGCGATTAAATCATGTGAGGGCCATCACATCTAGTTAGGATGTTCTTGGGATTTATAACCTTAGTGTGGCTGGAATCTCTGGCTTGTCTTCTCCTGGACCAGGAGCGCTCGCCCTTAGGGAACATATGAATGACCCTTACTTGGAGGCCCGAATTTCGATAGTCTACTATCCTATCTGAGGAACGTGGCCTTCCTTGCCCTTGTCCCTGATTTAGATCCCATATATTTGCGTGTAGCAGAAATTAACTGAAACCATTTTTGGATCCATGTGAAATAGCATAAATCGGGTGTTAAAAATTTTTCATACCTGGTAGGTTGAAATCTTTCACCTGACTTTCTAGCTGAATCACAAAACTTGAACAATTATTGTTTCAAGCTATCAATGGTATCCACATGAACCAGTTGGATCACCATGCCTCCTCCAGGTCTTAGCAGGAGTGTTCATCTTCTGCTTATAGTGCTAGCTTGTGTCCTCCAAGGAAAACAAGAGGTGAGTGCGGCTGGAATATTAGAACCCTTTATGACTTCCATTAGAAAGGCTCTTCCTAAAACCACACTATATATAACTACATGTAGTGATTTGTAATTCCTAATGCCAAGTAAGTTTCATAACCTTAATCCAGTTAGGCCTAATTTCGGGCTTAATAATGGGCTCAAATTTTGGGCTAATAGTTAATACAAAATTACCATGAAACTATAATCAAACAATTTGTCCTATGTACTCAAAATTTTCCACTTGGCTTTAAGTGGGAGACCCTATATGCTCTTATCAAGTTGGTAATGATCATAAATCATATTTATGATCATAAACAATGAGCGGTGTCTAACAACTCATCATTGCTGCCCAAGTGACAAGATAGTTCGTGATTCAACTAAACTCCATGATCATTACTTGTATATGCTTTTGTTCTTTTGTCCAAGATATCAAGATTGAGCATGAGACAAGGAATGTCTCACTCTCATATAGCCTATTCTATGATTTCTTGATTTCTGAGTAGACTGACTGAAACTGATGACATTGATATCCCATATTAACTCACCTTAGTGATAGCCAAACGCTATCGCCTCTATCTGGCCGAACTCCCTGCCACAAGAATGGCCAGAAGAAGCTGGCGCTACCCGAGAAAAGGTGTGATCATGCACCTCGGGAGATAGCCGAAGAGCTCTGAGCCCGGCACCCCAGGAAAACCCGAGGACACTACTTGCCCCCCCAAGGTTGTGAACAGATCGCCTTCGGAAAAGCGGCACCAGACATAGCGAGCCGAACATGATATCCCCGAAGGCGGAACTCCCTAAAACTGGGAACCCCCGAACTGAGGGCTTGTTTCCCGAAGAGGCTCTGTCCGTACCAAAGGACGACCTCACCCAGGGACCTCGGGAGTACGGCAGGAGCATTTATGGAAGCATTTAAGGAAGCCTCTGACACATCCATTCACAGACGCCACAATCCGCCTCAAAAGGCGCACTGCCACGCTGACGCCATCAAAATCACATCATGGCCCGTCTCAGCACATGGCTCAAGGCAACCTGCTACTATCTGTCTCCTATGCCCAGAAATTCAGGAACGTCCGACCGAACACGTGTCGTGATCTGAACGGGCTAGGCACTCTTATAAATACCAGGAGTTAGTACCAGACAAGAGGCTGGTTGGCTGGCGAAATACTGGCTCCCATTAGAAAATTACCAGGCAAAACTCATCAGCCCTTTGTGCTATTTTTTCTGCCTTTCTCTCAGCCACCACTGACTTGGGCGTCGGAGGCTCCCCCCCCGGAAAAACACTCCGGGGGCCTCCTAACCCTTTGTTTCTGAGCTTTCAGGCACTCTCCTTTGGGCGATCCAATCCACCAGGCGTTCTTCCTCCCAGAAGTCTCTCCACCAGTCATCATGACTATAAACGATGAGGCCCCTGGCCATCATTTGGCGCCGTCTGTGGGAACCCGCTCTGAGATCGCCGTCGTTGAGACTCGGCGTTCTAAGGACAAGGGACTCCCAAGGTCCCCGTCTGCGCCTGAGATACAACCGGCTGCTGAGCAAACACTCCCAGGGACTTCTGCGCCTGAGGAAGACCGCCCTCTGGTAGTCACCATGAGCTTCTTGAGGGACTTTCAGCGTTCGGTCGTTGCTGAAGTGACCCAGCAGATCGACCGAAGGTGGCCACAGCAAGCACAGGCCCAGAGACCCCCCTCAATGACACGCCCTCGGGAGAGAAGCCCCAAGTCTACACATCGCAGTTCGGGGAGTGGAGACCCTCGCGAAGAATCATCCACAGAAGATATAGCCCTCGGGAAACGGCCTGTGGGACAAACCGGGTCCAAGCGACCGAGAGTCTCACAGCGAAGCAGTTCGTCGCCTGAGGCGAGGTCCTTGTCCCCTCAGCGCCGAACTCGCTCCCCGAAGAGGCGCCGACGATCTCCATTCCCTGAAGAAGGCCCTAGCGCCACAGTGCTTATGGAGAGGATACTAGCACGGCTGGACAGAGTGGAGAAACAAGTGGCCAGAAAACCCGTTTGGGCCAGACTCTCTGGAACATGCTGCGAAGATGACTCCCCATTCATTCAGGCCGTCGTTGAGGCAGCTATGCCAGGTAACTTCAGAGTACCTCGTCTGGAAATTTATGATGGCCTTACAGATCCACAGGCCCACTTGACGAAGTACAGACGCAGCATGATAATGCACGGTGCTGATGACGCTACCATGTGCAAATGCTTTGAAGTCACCCTCACAGGGCCAGCAACTGCGTGGTACAATTCATTGCCTTCAGGGACCATTACTGAGTTCCAGGAGTTGTCCACGGCCTTCACGCAGCAATTCATTGGGAGCAGGCCTACTGCGAAGATGCCTGTCCAGATGTTCGACATAGAGCAGAGGAACGGAGAAACCATCCGAGACTATGTCGAAAGGTTCAACAGGGAAGCTCTGAGCGTCCCAGACTTCCGGCCCGAAATCCGCATTCTTGCCATGACACGGGGCCTTCGGCGGGACTCACAGCTGTTCTACGAGTTCTCAAAGGACCCCCCGGACACCCTCGGAGAATTTTACCGAAGGGCCGAACAGCACATGACAGCCGAGGAGCTAAGAATGGCAGGGCCGAAGTCCGATCACCACCGCGCCGAAGGGTCCATTCAACAAGCTCGGCATCCGACGGAACAGCCAGGACGACCTCGGAGGATGCGGGGAAGGAAACCTCAAAGTTTCACCCCCCTGAGCACCACACGGACCAGCATCCTCATGGCGCTGGAAAGGCAAGGGACGCAGATTCGGCGGCCAAGGGCCATGACCGCCGATAACAAAAAGAATGCCAAGAAGTTCTGCCAGTTTCATCGCGACCACGGTCATGACACCGAAGACTGCTTCCAGCTGAAGAAGTACATAGAGTCGCTGATAAAACAAGGCCAACTTCGGAAGTACCTGCGGATGCCTTCCCCAAAGAGAAGAAAAGAGGAGGAAGAAAGGGCCGAAGACGAGGATTACGACTCCGACAGGCGGAGAAATAGAAGTCCAAAAAGGCGCCCTCCACCTCCAGCAGGGGTTATCCAAACCATCACCACGGGGCTCCCATCCTCGGAAAGAAAGCGGAAAGCCAGAGAAATTGCAGTCATGGAGTATCAAAGTCCATCAAAGAAGCTGGCTCGCAAAGATGGCTCCACCGTCGTCTTCCCCCATGACGATCCGCTGCTGATTATGGCGAGAATAGGGAACTGGGCCGTCAAAAGAGTGTTGCTTGATGATGGCTCAAATGCTGATGTCCTATTCTCGCACCTGCTGCCGAGCTTGGGCATCTCCAGCAGCGAACTGAAGCCTGTCACCTCGCCCACTTTTGGGGTTGGACCATCCGAACTCCCCGTCCTCGGATGGATCGACCTCCCACTGATGATGAAAGGGACTTCGGTAGACGGAGCAGCTGAGTTGTACGCCTCCACAATGGCAAGGTTCATCATCATGGATGTCCCGTCCTCGTACAACGCCATCCTTGGAAGGCAGACACAGGGAAACCTGCACATTCGCCCTGATGTGAAGTACTTGACTGTCACATTCGCCACCAAGGATGGAGATGCAGAGATCTTCATAGACCAGGCCGAGGTAAGAAAGGTGTTTGTGAAAGCACGAAAGGCTCCGGCAAACAACTCTACACAAACGGTGGAGGCAAAGGCGCAGGAGAAAGGCAAAGGAGAAGATCCCGCAAAGGCAGAAACGGAAGCAGTAGATCTTGTCCCAGGACAATCTACCCGAATAGGGAAGAGCTTGGCCGAAGGTGACAAGGAAAAACTTGTATCCTTTCTGCTGGAAAATAAAGATCTGTTTGCCTACTCGCCGAAAGATATGCCAGGAGTAAACCCTGGCATAATACAGCATAGCCTCAAAGTAAGCCCGGAAGCAAAACCTGTCCGGAAAAAGAAACGGAGCATCTCAGCCCACAAAAGCAACTTTGTCAAAACCGAAGTCCAGCGTCTCCTAGATGCTGAAGTTATCAGGGAGGTCAAGTACCCCGAATGGTTAAGCAACGTGGTCATTGCCACAAAAGAAGGTAGCAGCAAACTCCGGATGTGCATCGACTTCAGAAACTTGAACGATGCTTGCCCGAAAGACTCATACCCTCTGCCGCCAATAGATCAACTGGTAGATTCAACTGCTGAATATGGGCTCCTTAGTTTCCTAGACGCCTTCAGTGGCTACCATCAAATAAGGATGGACCCCGAAGATGAAGAGAAGACTGCCTTCATCACCGAGGGAGGAACATATTGCTATATCAGGATGCCCTTCGGGCTCCAAAATGCAGGAGCCATCTACCAGAGGCTGATGAACAAGGTCTTCAAAGACCAAATGGGGAGAAACATGGAGGTGTATGTTGATGATATGATAGTCAAGAGCAAGCTGCCTGGCTACCACGTTGCAGATTTAGAGGAAACCTTCCAAAAGCTTAGAGCCTTCGGGATCCGCCTTAATCCTAAGAAGTGCATCTTCGGGGTGACCTCGGGAAAATTCCTTGGGTACATGGTATCCAAAAGAGGCATCGATGCTAGCCCCGAGAAGATTAAGGCTCTGCTTGAGTTCCGAACTCCTGCCACAGTCAAAGACGTGCAGAGACTCACCGGAAGAATAACCTCTCTGAGCAGATTTATTTCCAGGTACGGAGATAGGTGTCGACCTTTCTTCAAAGTCCTCACAAAGGCAGCAAAAATGGAAGGCAACCTCGGAAGAAATGATCATCCTTGGGATGAAGATTGCCAAAAAGCCTGGGAAGAACTCAAAGTCTACTTGGCCAGCCTGCCGACTCTGCAACAACCTCGGGAGGGAGAGCCCCTCGTACTCTACCTCGCCGTCACAGAAAAAGCTGTGAGCTCGGTCCTTGTGAAAGAAGAAGGGCCAAAGCAATGGCCGGTCTACTATGTCAGCAAGTCCCTGCATGGCGCCGAAGTCAGGTACCCTTTGCTTCAAAAAGCTATATACGCCTTGGTGCTTGCAGGGAGAAGGCTGCGACCATACTTTCAGGCTCACCCCATCATCGTCCGAAGTAGTCTGCCACTACGGGATGTCATGAAGAGAGTTGATCATTCGGGAAGGCTCTCCAAGTGGTGCATAGAGCTGGGCGAACACGAAATCACGTATGAGCCTCGGAAGGCCATAAAAGCTCAAGCACTGGCAGATTTTATCGCCGAAATACCCACCACTGAGGAGAGCCATTCAGATCCAAAAGAGGGTGAGCCAGAATGGACCTTGCACGTAGACGGAGCCTCGGGGTCCGAACACCAGGGAGCTGGAGTAATTATCAGGGGCCCCGAAGGCCTGGAGGTAACGAAGGCTATCAAGTTCAGCTTCAACGTCACCAACAATGTAGCTGAGTATGAAGCCCTCATAGCGGGATTACGCTTGGCCAGAAAGATTGGCGTGAGAAACTTAAAGGCTCACAGCGATTCCCAGCTGGTAGTTCGGCAGACGGCAGGAGATTATGGGGCGAAGGACCCAATCTTGGCAAAATATCATGAGCTAGTAGCAAAGCTCATCCAAGAGTTTGACGCCGTACGGATCGAAAATGTACCTCGGCGGAATAACACTGAGGCAGATTGCTTGGCGAAGTCGAAAACATACACCGAGGTGCTAGACCATCCGAGCATCTCAGTGCTGAGCATGATGACCTCGGGAACAGGGTGGAAAGATCCAATAAAAAGATACCTCGCAGAGAATTTGCTCCCCGAAGACCCCGGCGATGCTGTAAGACTGCGAAGACACTCCGGAAGATTCTTCCTGATTGGCGAAGAGTTATACCGGCAGGGATATGCGAACCCGCTGCAAAGATGCGTGGATGAAGAGGATACTGAAATGGTCCTTGAAGAGGTCCACGAAGGCATGTGTGGTTCACACATTGGAACTGATGCCCTTGCAGCAGTGATACTTCCGCCAAGGATACTTCTGGCCTACCCTGAGAAAGGACGCAAGACAGTTCGTCCGGAAATGTGGTAGCTGCCAGAGACACGCGAAAATCCAGAGGACACCCTCGGAAATGATAACTCCGGCAGACTATCCTTGGCCCTTCGCAGTCTGGGGTATAGACCTTATTGGGCCACTCCCCACAGCACCCGGAGGCGTGAAATTCTGCGTGGTAGCAGTGGACTATTTCTCTAAATGGGTCGAGGCAGAACCGCTGGCAACTATCTCGGCAAAAGAAGTGCAGAAGTTCGTATGGAAGAACATTGTATGCAGACTTGGCATACCGAGGGTACTAGTAGCTGATAATGGATCCCAATTCATAGACAAAGGATTCCAAGAATTTATCAGCGACCTCGGAATAAAGATGCACTTCGCCCCAGTAGCTCACCCCCAAAGTAACGAGCAGGTGGAAGTATCGAACAGGACCATAAAAGATGGCCTGAAAAAGAGACTGGGAGAAGCAAAAGGGAAATGGCCAGGAGAACTCCAAAGCGTATTGTGGAGCTACCGAACGACGCCCCGAAGGGCCACAGGGGAAACTCCCTTTTCACTAGTCTTCGGGACAGAGGCCATTATCCCAGTCGAGATAGTCAGACCATCAGTACGGGTGCAAATATTTGATGAAGGTGGAAACGACCTCGGCCTCAGAACCAAGCTCGACCTCGTCGGCGAACACAGAGAAATAGCCGAGCTGAGAAGAAAAGCTTTTCAGCAAAGAGTGGCCGCGGCTGTAAACTTACGGGCCAGGCCAAAAGAAATCAAGAAGGGAGACCTCGTTCTCCGAAAGGCTGACTTTGCACCCCGAAGGCCGTCCCACGGAGTACTTCGCGCAAACTGGGAAGGACCTTATCTGGTTCTCGCCGAAGTACGAAAAGGCGTGTACAAACTTGGCGACGCCGAAGGCGTAGAATTGAAAAATACTTGGCACTCAGACGCCTTGAAAAAATTCTACGCCTAAGATGAAGCGGAGGAATTGTAAGTACAGAATGCTCTTAAGGAAAGTTCTTAAGTATCCAAAATTGTGCAAAGCAGAATTCCGCGAAGATGCTCGCCGTAATAAAGCGCAGATTGACCTCCCAGAGTCCCTTGAGCCATCATGCTCGGGAAAGATGGGAAACAAGAACGTCGCAGAAGTACTCGCCGAAATAAGCGCAGAGACAGTTTTCCGAAGTCCCTTGAGCCATCACGCTCGGGAAAAACGGAAAACAACTCTCGAAAGATTTCCTAAGTCTCTTGAGCAAACATGCTCGGGACAAAAGGAAAAGAAGGAAAATTTTTTGACTAAGGAATTTCCGAAGTCCCTCGAGCGAACGTGTTCGGGACAAAATGGAAATGCAAAAGCCTGCAAAAAGACTTAGTCAAATTTTTTCAGACTTTCCAGAAAGTCTCTCGAGCAAACGCACTCGGGACAAAGGAAGGTAAAAAAGTTTCTTTGATCGCAGGTTTTCCGAAGTCTCTTGAGCGAACGTGTTCGGGACAATGGAAATGAAGAAACTTGCAAGAAAAGACTTAGCCAAAAAATCTTCATTAAGAGCAAAGCTGCTTTACAGTAAAGAAGTGCCCGAAGAAGGAATACAAAATAGAAGGGAAGGAAAAGGGGCCCTAAAAAATAGCCTAAGGGTTCGCGGCGTCCCGAGAGCCACTCGCTGGCCCGCCCTTTTCCACCACCTTTGGCACTGGAATTGAAGGAGGAAGGTTCAAATGTTCGACCTTGGACCATTCCCACCGAGGTCCCCCAGGAATGTTTAGAGCCTCCTGAAAAGAGAGGTCCAGATCTGGGAACCTCTGGAGGACCTGGTGACGAGCAAGGCAGAAGTCGTCCTGAAAGGCAACCTTGGCCATTTGATCAGACTCGTTCTTATCAAGCTCGAGGTCGTCAAGGTCGTCCTTCAGTTCAGCAATCTCCTCCTTCAGCGCCTTTATCTCCAACGCCCCTTGGACCCCTTCTTCAAAGACTCGACCTCAGCCCGAAGAGTGTTATTCTCACTCGTCAACGACACTATAAGGCTGTCAGAAGCAGCCTTGTGCTTGAGAAGATCTTCGTTGGCGGTGAGCATCCCCTTTATTTGATCACCGAGGTCAGCAATCTTCTGGGAGGAATCCTTTTGAAGTTCTTCTTTTTCCTTCCGGAACTCCTCCCGAAGTGCAGTCACTTCTTTCTCAGCAGCCTCTTTCAGCTGCTGGTTTTTGGCGGCCGACTCCGCGAGTGCGATCCTCGCCTCATTCATGGTCTAAGTGGCCGAAGTTCGGAAGGCAACCTCCCTGGCCACCCGAACTCGGAGAAAGCCGGCGTACCCCAGCAGCTGCAAAAAGATAAAACGCAAGGTCAGTAAGAGCCAAAAACTTAGGAAAAAATTGAAGGGAAAGAGCTGTGAAGGATATACCTGAGCAGCATGCTCGGTGATCTTTGCGGCGAGAGTGTTATCCCCCGGATGGGCCGCCGCTATAGCCTTGAAGGAGGCCTCGGTGAGCACCCCCTTCGAAATTTCCTTAGCCATTTGAGGAACGTCCTCGGAGTACAAATTCATGTCCTCCGTGAACGTCCAGAAAGGCTCCTTGGGTATCTTCCCTTGCGGGATTTTGGCGTCCCGAAGAGCTCGCTTCCGAGCATGTTCGGCCACCCAGTCAGGGGTAGTCAACTCCCCTGCATGGTAAGAATGAGAAGGAGATTAAAGACAAAGAAGCCAATCCAGAAAAAACAAAGGAAGTACACTTTGTCTGGAAACAAACCTGGTGGAACCTCGACAACGACGTCCTCGGAGTCCTCGGCCTCCTCGGTCGAAATGCCCTTGCCCTTCCGCCTGCGCCGCTCCTCGGCAGAAGGTACTTCTACCACTACATCAAGGAGGGCCTGCGACGCAGTAGGACTTTGAGGAGGGACGTCGGTTGAAGGGACCTCGGAAGCAGCAGTCTCAGGCGCCGGAATCTCGGCTGTCCCAGGCTCCTCGGCAGTCTCCTCGGGAATTTCTTCTAGAGGAACCTGGGCAGTTCTCTTTGCCCGTTTCCTCGAAGGCCCCGCGCCAGTAGACTTCCGCCTTCGGGAAGCCGCCTTCTTCGTCTGGAAGCCGCCTCGCCCTTCTCCACTTGGCCGGTGAAAAGGGACTTGTAATAGGCGGCAGTTCCGTCGCCCATCTCTGAAAAAGGAGAGAAACATCAGCGTAAGTCCGAGAAAAAAATAGCAAAGGAGTAGAAGATGACTCACTTTCGGCAAGCGTTTCGAAAGAAATCTCCTCCTTAAGAAGCTTGACCAACCAGGAATCCTTCCCGGCGATGGCAGGAGCTGGCATCTTGAGGTCAGTCTCGTGCTCCTTTACCACCTTTAGTTCCCGAAGGACCTCTTCGGTCATCAACTTCCAGTTGATTGGAAAAGGGTAAAGGGCGCGCGGAGCGACCTCGGGATCCCAGTCAGAGACAGCCCGAATGCGGGCGTCGAAATCCGCGAACACGGGAGCCAACTCTGGGGTCAGCAGCATCCTCGGATCAACAACGTCCACATCCAGTGTTCCCTGAGCCCATTTGGTCGGAACGTACGACCAGGCCTCGTCCATCTTCAGGAAGAAGAACTTCTGTTGCCACCCCCGCCAGCTATCCTTAGTGGCGAAGGTGAACATGAATTTCTTGCTCCCGGATCCCCGAGGTAGCATGAAATAGAAGCCACCCTTCGGGACCACAGAGAGCTTGTAGTACTGCATAAAGATTATGAAATGGGGTTCTATCCCGAAGACGCCACACATGCAGAGGTAGGCGTTAAAATAGCAGAACGAGTTCGGGGGAAGCTGGTTCACAGCAATGCCATGAAATTTGCAGAACTCGCACACCATCTTCGGGGGAGGATACCGAAGACCGGCCTTCAGCTGGGCTCGAAAAACGGTAACCTCCTTACTATGGTTTGAAAAAGCATAATGGCTAGAACGAGGCAGCCTAGTAATGGCGTAAGAGGGAAGAAAGAATTTTTTCTTCCACCTCTCTAACTTTGCAGGGGTGGTGCAACAAGGATGGGCTAAAAGAGGCTGCCAGCTCTCAGGAATGGGCATTTTCGACATGAAAACGAGTTTGAAAACGGAAGAAAACAGTTTCCAGAGAAAAACTCAAAAGAACACAGGGATCAAAGCGCTCTGGAAAACAAAAACCCACCGAAAGATTTGCCAAAATCTGAGGACGCCGTCGTGAAAGTTGGCTGGAAAAAAGCTCTGATTAAGGTAGCTCCGCCACAGAAAGCAAGAAAGTGCAAGAACAGGGGCAAAGCAGAGAAAAGAGCAGAAGAAAAAGCAAAAGGAACTTATGATGGAATGGGCTATTTATAAGCCAGAGGTGGGTAACCGAAACATCGTCATAAGTACCCTTTGGAGGCGAACCGTCACCGTAACTGCTCTCTGCACCTGAAAAGGCGCGCCCTCTGTAACCGACGTGACTCTCCTCCAATGGCAAAGCGCCATGTGTCAACCGCTGCGCAAAAATGGGGGACACATCCTTCAAGCGTCCCTTGAAAACTGGGACACGTCTTCTGACATCCCTGGAAAACTGGGACGCGCCGCTCAGACTGACACGCTTGGCCAAACAGACCTGCAGAAACAAAGAGCAGGCCAACTCGAGGACGCCAAGAGACAGGCTATGGCCGAACAGCCCATGACCTTCGGGCAAGAGGTGTATCTTCGGCACAGGCTCCGCCTCGAAGACACCAAAGAACAGGCCAAGGCCGAAGAGCCCATGATCTTCGGGCAAAAGGCGCATCCTCGGAACAGGTTAAGCTTCCAAAGAGACTCCCATAAACAACCTCGGAAAGAGATGCAAAACCGAAGTCTTCACTTCGGCTTTCCAAAGGGGGGCATGTGATAGCCAAACGCTATCGCCTCTATCTGGCCGAACTCCCTGCCACAAGAATGGCCAGAAGAAGCTGGCGCTACCCGAGAAAAGGTGTGATCATGCACCTCGGGAGATAGCCGAAGAGCTCCGAGCCCGGCACGCCAGGAAAACCTGAGGACACTACTTGCCCCCCCAAGGTTGTGAACAGATCGCCTTCGGAAAAACGGCACCTGACATAGCGAGCCGAACATGATATCCCCGAAGGCGGAACTCCCTGAAACTGGGAACCCCCGAACTGAGGGCTTGTTTCCCGAAGAGGCTCTGTCCGTACCAAAGGACGACCTCACCCAGGGACCTCGGGAGTACGGCAGGAGCAGTTATGGAAGCATTTAAGGAAGCCTCTGACACATCCATTCACAGACGCCACAATCCACCTCAAAAGGCGCACTGCCACGCTGACGCCATCAGAATCACATCATGGCCCGTCTCAGCACATGGCTCAAGGCAACCTGCTACCAGCTATCTGTCTCCTACGCCCAGAAATTCAGGAACATCCGACCGAACACGTGTCGCGATCTGAACGGGCTAGGCACTCCTATAAATACCAGGAATTAATATTTGGCAGGAAGCTGGTTGGCAAAAATACGGCTCCCACACTCTGAGAAAATTACCAAGCGAGACTCCTCAGCCCTTTGTGCTATTTTCTCTGCCTTTCTCTCAGCCACCACTGACTTGGGCGTCAGAGGCTCCCCCCCGGAAAAACACTCCGGGGGCCTCCTAACCCTTTGTTTCTGAGCTTTCAGGCACTCTTCTTTGGGCGATCCAATCCACCAGGCGTTCTTCCTCCCAGAAGTCTCTCCTCCAGTCATCATGACTCTGAACGATGAGGCCCCTGGCCATCACTTAGCATGGTCATGCATTTCCTTATTCTCACTCAATCAAAGGCTTAGAGATTTCATTCCCATTATATAGGAGGGACATATCCCATCTTGATCATATAAGTCCCTTAGCATGATATTTGACATATCTAATGACCATCTTTATTTTCACTCAGTTATGAGCAACAAGGAGTAATATCGAAATATGTGACTCACATGTAAGGAACCTTGATAACCTCAAGTCAAGGGATTACATATACCATGATCATTATGGGAATCATTTATGACACTCATATAACACTCCATGCAATATTCTCATGGAAAATCTATATAGTACACAAGTTTTCCAACATGTAGCCATATGCAGGTTACATATCTCATGTTAGTTTCAACATACTCTTGTCTTATATATTATAGCAACCCACTCCACAATAATACTAGAGTAGGGAAATTTAAGAATACTATTATTCTAGGGTTATAATTATTTTTGTTTGATTATGTTAAATAGAAATAGAAAACAAACACAATTATAGAATAATACCTCAATAAAATATCATGAATCAACGTACAAAATACAATAATCTTATGATTGACTTTTAAGCACAATGTTAACAAACTCCCACTTGCACTAAAGCCAATCATCCATGTATTTAATACCAATGGATCTTGAATGACTATCATGTTTCTGCTGTGTAAGGGGTTTTGTTAGTGGATCAGCAATGTTGCTACCTATCAAGGTCTTACATATCCTTACATCATCCCTTTTGATGATTTCCTTAAGGAGATGATAGTGTTAGAATATGTGTTTATGTTATGTAAGGGGTTTTGTTAGTGGATCACCAAAGTTGCTGCCTGTCGAGTTCCCGTATATCCTTATATCATCCCTTTTGATGATCTCCCTAACGAGGCGATAGTGTTAAAGTATGTGTTTGGATTGTTGGTAAGATCTAGGTTCTTTAGCTTGTGCAATTTCTCCATTGTTATCATAATAGAGCTCTATCTAGTTGGCAATACTCTAAACCATTCCAAGTTTTTTGATGAACTTTTTGATCCAAATAGCCTTCTCTACAGCATTAGACGCAACCATGTACTCGGCTTTTGTTGTAGAGTTGGCTATTGTTTTTTGCTTTGATCTCTTCCAGCACACAACTGTATTGTGACTTGAAATTGTTGGGTTCGGGAGCTAAACAGCGCAGCGGAATTTAACCAAAATCCTCCAGGATCCAAGTGAAACGGGGTAAACCAGGTGTTTGAAAATTTTCATACCTAATTTTCGATTGACATCTCTCACTCAACTGTAGAGTCGAATCACAAAACTTGAACAGTTGATGTGTTCAAGCTCTCTATGGCATCCACACGAGCCTCTCGGGATCACCACGCTTCCACCACATCTCGGCAGATACGTTTCTCTTGCGCTCGCAGTGCTAGCTTGCGTCCTCCAAGGAATTGCAAGAGAAGAGTACGGCTGTCCTTTTGGGAGGCTAGGGCAAAGAGACCTGTGAATTTCTCACTAGAAGTTGTATTTATAGTGAGACTCAACTTCCAGGCCTAATGGGTTTCAAAGCCCTAATCCAATTAGGCTTTAATTTCGGGCTTAATAATGGCTTAACTCTTGGGCCCATTATTAATACGAAATTAAAGTGAAACCATAACCCAAATAATTAGCCCATGCACTCTAATGATCCAAATAACTCTATGTGTATGACCCAATAGGCTCTTGCCACGTTGGCAATGATCATAAATCATATTTATGATCATAAGCAATGAGCGATGTCTAGCAACACATCATTATTACCCAAGTGACAAGATTGTCGATGATTCGACTAAACCTTTATGATCTTCAACGATATATGCCATTGTCCTTTTGTCCAAGATATCAAGACTAAGCACGAGACATGGAATGTGTCACTCTCATATAGCCCAATCTTTGGTTTCTTGATTACCGAGTAGACCAACTTAAACTGATGACATTGATATCATATATCAACTCATCCAAGAATGGCCATGCATTTTCTAAGTCTCACTCTATCAAGGGGCCTGAAGATATCACTCCCGTTACATAGGAGGGACAAATCCCATCTTGATCATACAAATCCCACCACATGATTTGTGACATACCCAATGACCTCCTTCAAGTTCACTCAGTTATGAGCAACAAACGAAAGTATCAAAGTATGTGACTCACATGTAGGGAACCTTGATGATCTTAGGTCGAAGGACTACATATACCATGATCACTATGAGAATCACTTATGACACTCATATAACGATCCATGTAGTGTTCTCATGGTGGGTCGGTCCAGTACACAAGTTCTCCAACTTGTACCCATATGTAGACTACATATCTCATATTAGTCTCCACATATGCTAGTCGTTATGCATTATTGCAACCCGCTCCACAATAATACTAGACCAGGGACGTTTAAGAATATCATTATTCTAGGGTTACGATTATGTTTGTTAAGTTACACAGAAACAAAACAACAAACATAATTGCTGGATTAATGGCTTAATAAAATATCATGACTCAATGTGCAAAAATACAATCATCTCTTGATTGGCTTTTGGGCACAACACTAATTAAAATCATCCTTATCGGATTGGAAGCTAGCATTGGTGTAACTTGCAACAACGAGCTCATCCTTATCTCTATAAACTAAGAATGCGTCCTTAGTCTTTTTTGTGTACTTAAGGATGTTCTAAACAACAATCTTGTGATTTTCATTAGGTTTTGATTGGTACCTCCTTGTCATGTTCAAGGCGTAAGAGACATCGGGATTAGTATATATCATGGCATATATGATGGATCCAATTGCTGAGCCAAATGAAATCTTACTCATACATTTTTTCTTCTCTGGTGTACTAGGACATTGAGGTCTTGAGAGAGTTATACCATGTAACATGGGCTAGTATCCTTTCTTGGAGTCATGCATGCTAAATACCTTTAGCACTTTGTCAATGTATATACTTTGACTTACGCCAAGTAGTTTTCTTGATCTATTTCTATAGATCCTAATACTTAACACATAGGATGCTTCACCCAAGTCCATCATAGAAAAACTTTTCCCTAACCAACTCTTCACATACTATAGCTTGGGATTGTCATTTTCATTTAGTAGTATGTCATCTACGTACAACACCAAGAAGACAATAATGCTCCCACTAACTTTCTTGTAGACACAATGTTCATCTTCATTTTTTATGAAACCAAACTCTTTGATTACTTCATCAAAATAAAGATTCCAGCTCTGGGAAGTTGGCTTCAGTCCATAAATGGACCTTTGTAACTTGCAAACCTTATTGGCATTCTCTAGAGTGACAAAACTCTCGGGTTGTGTTATGTACACATTCTCAAGTAGTTTTCCATTAAGGAAGGTGGTTTTGGCATCCATTTTCCATGTCTGATAATCATAGTATGCATACTTGGTTTTGATAAATGGATTTCATATTGGATTTTATGGCCTCAAGTGACTTCTTAGAATTGAGTCCCAAGATAGCTTGTTGGTAGGTTGTGGGCTCATCTTGATATATGAGCATCATAATCGGGATAAGTCATAAGAAATCCATATCCCTCGGGCTTACTCTGAATCCTTCCACACCTATGAAGGCTTTGTGCTACAGGAACGGGCTCCATTACCACAACATCTTGTGGTGCCTGCTCAGGTTCCATCTCGAGTTAAATGTCCCCTTGTTGTTCTCAATTTTCTTCAAATGCTACTTTCTTCCCATTAGCTCTTTTAGAGATAAACTCTTTCTTTAGAAAGACATTAGTCTAGGCAACAAACACTTTCTGCTTGAAAGGATTATAGAAATAGTAACCCTCTTTTCTTTGGGATACCCAACAAAAAGACATTTATCAGATTCAGGCCCTAGCTTGTCTAAAAATTGACACTTCAAGTAAACATCATATCCCCAAATCTTCATAAAAGACAAAACTAGAATGTCTTCCACTCCATATCTCATATGGTGTCTTTTAAATTAATTTAGATGGAACTCGGTTTAGTGTAAAGCATCTGTCTCTAGAACATGTCCCCAAAAGGGGTTTGGAAGGTCAACTTGACTCATCATAGATCGAACCATGTCTAATAGGGTTTGATTTATACTTTTAGATACACCATTTCATTAAGGTGTACCTGGTTGCGTTGACTTGTGATACTATACCACACATTTTTAGAAAGTCAAAGATTCTCGGTCCAAGTGTTCTTTAGGTTGATCTGATCCAAGTACTTTAATACTTTTCTCAAGTTGATTTTACACTTCATTTCTGAATTCTTAAACTTTTCAAAGGATTCTAACTTATGTTTCATGAAATACATATAGCTATATCTATTGAAGTCATCAATAAAAGTAATAAAGTATTGGAAGCCTCCTCTTGCCTTTGTAGACATAGGCTCATATACATCACTATGTAAGAGTCCTAGTAAGTCATTAGCGCTTTCACTAGGACCAGTGAAAGGGGTTTTGGTCATCTTGCCCAATAAACACAACTCACATGTCTCATATGATTCAAAATCAAATGAGTTCAAGAGTCCTTCAAAGTGAGGCTTAGATATGCGGGTCTCATTTATGTGGCCCAAGTGACAATGCCAGAGATAGGCTGGGATTAAATCATTCAATCTAACCTTCTTGGCATTCATGTAGTTGATCAGATTCTCAAGTTCTAGAACATACAAACCATTGCTAAGTTATGCCATACCATAAAATTTTTCATTCAAATAAATGAAACAACATTTGTCCTTTATTATAAATAAAAAACCTTTCTTGTCTAAACAAGAAACAGAAACTACATTTTCAAATAAATGAAACAACATTTGTCCTTTATTATAAATGAAAAACCTTTCTTCTCTAACCAAGAAACAGAAACCAAATTTTCACTAATAGTAGGTGCATAATATCAATTTTCCAATTGTAAAACTAATCCACTTAGCAAAGTGAGACAATAAGTCCCTATGACTAATGCAACAACTTTCGCTCTATTCCACACGCATAGGTCCACTTCACCTAAGGCCAACCTTTAACTCCTATTTAGATCCTGCACATTTACATAAATGTGAGATCCACATCAAGTTTCCAATACCTAAGATAAGGAAGTAGAAAAATCAGCCTCCATAACAAAAACTCCCGAAGTGGAAGTCTTACTTCACTTCTACATCTCAAATTTTTTGAGGTAGAGCTTGTAGTTCCGCTTCTAATGGCCAAGGTTCTTGTAATGGAAGCATTCTTCTTCCTTATCCACACCACTAGATGCTTTCAATCTATTTAAAGAAAAATTATCATTGGACTTTCCATTGCCTTGTTCTTCTTGTTGGCCTTTCCCTTTCACTTACCCTTCTAAACCATCATAATGAGCTTAGCCTTCTTTACATTTTCTTCAACTATTCTTAACATGTTGAGCACTTCTAGATGGAATTTGTGAAGATCATTTGTGTTGTTGCTTATGGTGAACTGATTGTGACTTTCTAGCAACGATTGCAAGACTATATCAATAGCCAACTCTTTTTAAAGAGCAAATCCCAAACTCTCAGGATTCTCAATGTACCAAATCAACTTGAGCACATGAGGACCTATTGGGCTTTTTTCAAACATTTTAGATTGGAATAATGTTTTAGAGGTCTCAAAGCTCTTATGTCGAGCTTTCTTTTAGAAGAGCATTTTAAGATGTTTGATCATATCAAATGCTGCCATGTTCTCATTCTACTTCTGAAGGTCAGATTTCATGGTAATCAGCATGAGACAAGCAACATCCAAGGCATCATCCAAATGCTTCTCATAAACATCTATTTTAGCTTAATGCTTGTATTCAGCAAATGGTGAATTAGGCTGATTCTGCAATCGCTTGTGACCTCTACCCCTTACCCATCAAGTGGGACTTGATGAATGAAGAAGTGCTACTAGAGCTTAGGGTAGTGTAGGAGCACTTGACCAACCTACAAATGCCTAAACCAACCTACATGTCTCCAAATGAAGACATTTTGGTAGCTGGGCTAACTGAGTTTGCTATAAAGGTGAAGCTTAGTCTCTTTCTCACCTTGTCTATATTATTTTCCTTTGATCTCATCTTAGAGTTTTTTGTTGCAGATGCTTGCCATGTCAAGGTACTTCTAATTGTGGTCATCCAAGCAGACCAAGATTCACTCTAATATCGAGGAGACTCTTGGAAGAACAAAGTCTACCTTCGTGATGGCCTGCTACAAGTTTGGCCAATTGATGAATATTACTGACAAGGAAGTATGTTCAGTTTGTTGAGAGATTACAGAGGGAATAAAGTTGCTAACCAAGGAATTTTCCTCAAAGGTGACCAATCCTGGGCAGAGACTTGCGATATATACCTCAGAGTCTGAGACTCTCTAAAAGGAAAAAAGTGGTCTAACTTCTCAAATTGCTAAGCTCCTTAAGGAGAAGTAGAAGCTTGAGGGAGATATCGAGAAAATGAAGAAGTTACCCACTATGGGGTAGTCCAGTTATGGTGCAAAAGTTGTGCATTTAAAACTCCTAGGGTTAGTATGTTCTATAGGTCATTAGAACAATACCCTTAGTGTGCACACGCAAGTGGCCCTCTTGGGCACTATGTAAATGCAAGCATGTTGGCCAACTATTACACACATATTCACATTTTATACACACCATGGAAGCAAGGAAGGAAAACAGTAGCACAATTCTTAATCCTGGCTACCACACATTAGGCAATTTTGTTAAGTTTAAGTAACCAGCCACTACACCCGAAACTTTCTTCAAAAAAATGTATTAATCTAGGTATGTACCCCCTATTTTCTTTGCTTTGTTATCAAGTAGGTACTAGAAAAAACCAACGAATCTAGTTTTACCTCAATAGCCTACCTATGGACCAAGTTATAGATTTTTTAAGTTGCTTACAAAATTTTGACCAAATGAACAGTAACTTAGACAACTTTGCAATGTCATAACTTTGGCTACAGGGATCCAAATGTATAAATTCAAAAACCAAGTTAAACATATAGATGTGCTCTAAGTGTGGTCAAAATTTGACACTAAGATTCGTTCTACACAAAGAGATATGAACTTTGAGTGCGGGGTCAAAATTTTATCCATTTTATGACCATTATGCCCATACAAAATTTCATAAGTGTGCAAACACTTTATTCACAATGGGTAACCCATCCAATACTATCCCATGCATGTCCAATACACATAGAAATTACATGCTCTTGCCTCTAGAAACTTTAAGTGGCAAAACCAGAATTCACAAACAAGCAGCCTATCATTCACACGTAGACAGCTTGTGTATAACTTCACATACATAGCCATTTAGCCCACAAATGTTCACATGCATTGTCCGAAATTTACATGTATTACATGTACATGCATCCATGCACTACATCATGGCCTTAACTCATCTAAATACATGCACCCAAGTCACAGAAGATGCTTGAGACATAATGCACTCCAAAACATGATGCTGGACAGCTGCTGCGTAACACAAGAAGCACCATCACTAAAAATACCAAATGTGCTCCTAAAATAAAAAAAGTTTCCAAATCATAACTAGACACATGGAAGTTCATGTACCTAAAATTTCAGATCAAAACTCAAACAAAAAAATTTCACTTTGAATGTGACCTTTCTGCTTGACCTGAAATGGTTAAATTTCAAGGGAGGTAAGTTTCCTGGAGAAACTTAGTAAGGAGAACACTTATACTCTTAAGGTAATGTAACCCATAGCATTACCTAAATCCATAGACACTAAAACAAAAGAAAACACAATGCAAATATCTAATATAGAGCATCCAAATGCAGCAATCATTCACAAACACTAAACATATGTAATGTGGCAGTAATAACATTCATTTGCTAGTCCATAAAACATGTAATAAACATAAGTAGATCACTATGGAAGCCATCCTCAAGCATAAGCCAGGCCTTAGGAGAGTTTTAACACTAGTTAGTACTAAATTTGGGCTCTAGAAACCCTTAAATTCACTGCCATCACTCTGCACTTCACACTAGGTCACAAAACCCTCACTAAGTGCATTCCCCTCACTAAGCTTTGGTTCATCAAGCTCATGGCTCTCTTCCAAGCCTAGCCCTAGCTTCATGGATTCTTGGAAATATAGTAAACATTCCATGAGAGCAAGAGAACTCCTTAACCTGTGGGTATGCCGAAATTGAAGCTTTATTCTTGATGTACCAAAGCAATAGCACTAGTATACTTCCAATTGCTTTTTCTTGCGTTCAATTGCAACTAGTTGCAAGCTTGGAGGTTTGGTGGCTATGGATTGTTAGTGTTGTGCCCAAAAGCCAATCATGAGATGATTGTATTTTTTCACATTGAGTCATGATATTTTATTAAGGCATTAATCCAACAATTATGTTTGTTGTTTTGTTTCTGCGTAACTTAACAAACATAATCGTAACCCTAGAATAATGATATTGTTAAATGTCCTTGGTCTAGTATTATTGTGGAGCGGGTTGCAATAATACATAACGACTAGCATATGTGAAGACTAATATGAGATATGTAGTCTACATATGGGTACAAGTTGGAGAACTTGTGTATTGGACCGACCTACCATGAGAACATTACATGGATCGTTATATGAGTGTCATAAGTGATTCTCATAGTGATCATGGTATATGTAGTCCTTCAACCTAAGATCATCAAGGTTCCCTACATGTGAGTCACATACTTTGATACTTTCGTTTGTTGCTCATAACTAAGTGAACTTGAAGGAGGTCATTGGGTATGTCACATATCATGCGGAGGGATTTGTATGATCAAGATGGGATTTGTCCCTCCTATGTAACAGGAGTGATATCTTCGGGCCCCTTGATAGAGTGAGACTTAGAAAATGCATGGCCATGCTCGGATGAGTTGATATATGATATCAATGTCATCAGTTTAAGTTGGTCTACTCGGTAATCAAGAAACCAAAGATTGGGCTATACGAGAGTGACACATTCCATGTCTCGTGCTTAGTCTTGATATCTTGGACAAAGGGACAATGGCATATATCGGTGATGATCATAAAGGTTTAGTCGATTCACCGACAATCTTGTCACTTGGGTAGCAATGATGTGTTGCTAGACACCGCTCATTGCTTATGATCATAAATGTGATTTATGATCATTGCCAACATGGCAAGAGCCTATTGGGTCGCACACATAGAGCTATTTGGATCATTAGAGTGCATGGGCTAATTATTTGGGTTATGGTTTCACTTTAATTTCGTATTAATAATGGGCCCAAGAGTTGAGCCATTATTAAGCCCGAAATTAAATCCTAATTGGATTAGGGCTTTGAAACCCATTAGGCCTGGAAGTTGAGTTTCACTATAAATACAACTTTTAAGTGAGAAATTCGCAGGTCTCCTTGCCCTAGCCTCCAAAAAGGACAGCCACACTCTTCTCTTGCAATTCCTTGGAGGACGCAAGCTAGCACTGCGAGCGCAAGAGAAACACATCTGTCGGGACGTGGTGGAAGCGTGGTGATCCCGAGAGGCTCGTGTGGATACCATAGAGAGCTTGAACACGTCAACTGTTCAAGTTTTGTGATTCAACTCTACAGTTGAGTGAGAGATCTCAACCGAAAATTAGGTATGAAAATTTTTGAACACCCGGTTTACCCCGTTTCACTTGGATCCTAGGAGGGTTTCGGTTAAATTCCACTGCGCTGTTTGGCTCCCGAAACCCAACAGTGGTATCAGAGCTACTGGTGAAACCCTAAATCGGGATTGAGTGTTGAATCGCATGATGCTATGTGTTCGGTTGCTTTTCGGCCATGATTAATTAGATTGATTCATGATGCATGAAACCGGAACTCGTAATGAACATATGACATATATGAAGAAACGACACTAATTGGTTAATGAGATTAACCCGAAATTGAATGGTATGAGATACCTATATGGATTAGGATTCTTGCAATAGTTGCAAAAACCCTAGCTTGGTTCGGATTCGGCCTGTTCGGGCACCGAAAGTAAGGTATTTTTGGTGGCTCGAATGGAGGAGTCTCGGGTGCCTACTTGCTCGAAATAGAAGATTTCGGGCTAAGCAATTGTAAGACAATTTTTTGCGCCGGGGGGCGCTGCCCCCCTCGCAACCCCCCACAAGGGTGGCCCGCTGACCTCAGCAACCACAGAAGATTGAAGATCCGGGCTAAGCAATTGTAAGAAAATTTTTTGCGCTGGGGGGTGCTGCCCCCCTCAACCCCCCGCAAGGGCAGCCCCCCTTGACCCCGTCCGCTGACCGGTCAGCGGAACCACCGCCCGCTGACCGGCCAGCGGGACCGCCGTATGCGAAGCGCCACATAAATAAAAACTGGTTAATCAACGCACGTTGGCAAATTGGCATGCATCTTTGTTGAATGAGATTTGACATGATATGCTAATTGGTGTTTGAAGCATGGTGCATGGTTATAGCCCTTGATTGGTTGTACTTGTAAATACGGCCTGCGAGTCGTGCCTTTTCTTATCACTCTCATTGTACATTCTCTTCTCACCTTACTCCCCTCGAATGTAACTCGAGGTTTCTATTATTGATGTAATAGTGCATTATGGGATCATCCAAGGTTGTATGTCTAAGGATCATCCAAGGAGGCATGTCCAAGGAGATGACAACAAAAGGGCAGCCAAGAAAGGAAGATAAGGAGCTTGTGAAGACTCTTTTCTTTTCTTAGGCTTTTATGATATTCTCATTGGCTTGAGAATATCGCATAGTTTGGGCTATAACCATGTCACATTTACTTTCTTGTAAGCATGAGATGCATGTTTTATATTTGTATGTGATGCATGTATAAGACAACCGGAGATAACATATTGGTGAGATCAAAATGAAAAAAATCCCTCAAACAAATATTAAGTCATTAAATGTGATGCCTTCCAAATGTTGGCACTCGTCAAGACTTTGATCAACATTAGGTGGGTTTGCCAAAGCAAAGCACCTATGTTCATCTTGGTAAGGCGCGATGGGATAATAGTGATATCCAAATTGCTAACTTTGGGTCTGACTTAACTAAGTCATCCTAATAGGATTAGGGACTTAGAGGCATAGAGTTGGGCTTAAGCTCATGAGATGAGCTTGGACAAGTGTTGTTCACCCAACTATCCAAGAGTTGCATAAGATGCAATTGGCATCCAAGAGTTGCATAAGATGCAATTGGCAAGGAGTTGCCTACCTAAATAGCTGTAACTTGAGAGAAAAGCCAAAGCTGACTCAGGTTGTGGTCAAATATGGATCTTGGCCCACTAGAATACCTTAGCGCCGAGGTGTTCCGAAATAATATCGAGGGTTATTATTTTGAGGAAAATAGTGGGAGTATCGTTTAATAAAAGTCCTTATTAAATGAATTAAAATACATGACTCTTACACTGCATATTTACTGTTGTAGATAACCATGGCACAAAACACATCGACACTTTCGTTGCGATCGATCCTTGAGAAGGAAAAACTGAATGGGACCAACTTTCTCAAATGGTACCGAAACTTGAGGATAGTCCTCAAACAAGAGAGAAAGGCTTATGTCCTAGAGCAGCCCATTCCGAATGAGCCTGCTGCCACTGCTCCAAGAGCTGAAAGGGATGCTCACAAGAGGCATTCTGATGATGCTTTGGATGTTGCATGCCTCATGCTTATTACCATGGAATCTGAGCTTCAGAAGCAACATGAGAACATGGGGGCGTTCGATATGATCGAACATCTCAAAATGCTTTTCCAAGAGCAAGCTAGGCATGAGAGGTTTGAGACCTCTAAGGCATTGTTTCAGTGCAAGATGTCTGAGGGAAGTCCCGTGGGTCCTCATGTGCTCAAGATGATTGGGTACATTGAGAATCTTGAGAATTTGGGATTTGCTCTTCAGAAAGAGTTGGCTATTGATGTAGTCTTGCAATCGTTGCCTGAAAGCTACAGTCAGTTCGTCATGAACTATAACATGAACGACCTTGACAAGTCCCTTCCTGAATTACTCAACATGTTGAGAACTGCTGAGCAAAACCTTAAGAAGGCTAAGCCCATTTTTATGGTTCAAAAGGGCAAGGGAAAGGGAAAAGCCAACAAGAAGAAGGATAAAGCTAATGGAAAGTCCAATGCTAGTTCTTCTTCAGCTGCACTGAAACCAAAGGGTGGTGTGGCAAAGGAAGGGGAGTGCTTCCATTGTAAGCAACCTGGACACTGGAAGCGCAACTGCAAGCTCTATCTTGAAGAACTTGCTAAGGAAAAGGGAAGTAAGACTTCCACTTCAGGTATTTTTGTTATAGAGGCTAACTTTTCTACTTCCTCATCTTGGGTATTGGATACTGGATGTGGATCTCACATTTGTGCAAATGTGCAGGATCTAAGTAGAAGTAGAAGATTGGCCCGAGGTGAAGTGGACCTACGTGTTGGAAATGGAGCAAGGGTTGCTGCCTTAGCCGTAGGGACTTATGTTCTCACTTTACCTAGTGGATTAGTTTTAGAATTAGACAACTGCTACTTTGTGCCTACTATTAGTAGAAATTTGATTTCTTTTGTTACTGCAAGAATTTCTAACTACTTTGTGCCTACTATTAGTAGAAATTTGATTTCTGTTTCTTGTTTGGACAAGAAAGGTTTTTCATTTATAATAAAGGACAAATGTTGTTCTATTTATTTGAATGAAATCTTTTATGGTAGTGCTCAACTTAGCAATGGGTTGTATGTTCTAGACCTCGAAGATCCAATCTATAATGTGAATACCAAGAAGGTCAGATTAAATGATTCAAACCCGACCTATCTCTGGCACTGTCGCTTGGGCCATATAAATGAGACCCGCATATCCAAGCTCCATAAGGATGGACTCTTGGACTCATTTGATTTTGAATCATATGAGACATGTGAGTCATGTTTGTTGGGCAAGATGACCAAAGCCCCATTCACAGGGCAAAGTGAAAGGGCTAATGACTTACTAGGACTCATACATAGTGATGTATGTGGCCCTATGTCTACACAAGCTAGAGGAGGTTTCCAATACTTCATTACTTTCACTGATGACTTCAGCAGATATGGCTATGTGTATCTTATGAGACACAAGTCAGAATCCTTTGAAAAGTTCAAAGAATTCAAGAATGAAGTAGAGAATCAACTCGGGAAGAGTATCAAAGTGCTTCGATCAGATCGAGGTGGAGAGTACTTGGATCGAGAATTCCTTGACTATCTGAAGGAGTGTGGTATAGTATCACAACTCACTCCACCAGGTACACCTCAATGGAATGGTGTATCTGAAAGGAGAAATCGAACTCTGTTAGACATGGTTCGCTCTATGATGAGTCAAGCTGACCTTCCAAACTCCTTTTGGGGACATGCTCTAGAGACAGCCGCTTTTACACTAAACCGAGTTCCATCTAAATCGGTTCAAAAGACACCATATGAGATATGGAGTGGGAGGCATCCCAATTTGTCTTTTATGAAGATTTGGGGCTGTGACGCTTATGTGAAACGTCAATCCTCTGACAAACTAGGGCCCAAATCTCAAAAATGCCTTTTTGTTGGGTATCCCAAAGAAACAAAGGGTTACTATTTCTACAATCCTTCTGAGCAAAAAGTGTTTGTTGCTCGAACTGGTGTCTTTTTAGAGAAAGAGTTTATCTCTAAAGAAACTAGTGGGAGGAAAGTAGAACTTGAAGAAATTCAAGAACAACAAGGAGACATCGAACCTGAAATGGAACCTGAACAGACACCACAAGATGTTGTGGTTCAAGAGTCTGTTCCTGTAGCACAGAGCCCACGTAGGTCTGGTAGGATTCGGCGTGAGCCTGAGAGATATGGATTTCTCATGACTCACACTGGTGATGTGATGCTCATGGATCAGGATGAGCCCACAACCTACCAACAAGCTATGTCGGGGCCTGACTCTGAGAAGTGGCTAGTGGCCATGAAATCCGAGATGGAATCCATGTATGAAAACCAAGTATGGACTTTGGTTGACCCACCTGAAGGGGTAAAACCCATAGGGTGCAAATGGGTTTTCAAGAAGAAAACTGACATGGATGGTAATGTGATTACCTTTAAGGGACGATTGGTTGCAAAAGGTTTCAAGCAAATTCATGGTATTGACTATGATGAAACTTTTTCACCAGTTGCTATGCTTAAATCCATCCAAATTTTGTTTGCTATTGCTGCACACTATGATTATGAGATATGGCAAATGGATGTCAAAACTGCATTCCTAAATGGAAAGCTACTTGAGGATGTGTACATGACACAACCTGAGGGTTTTGTCACTCCTGAGAATGCCAATAAAGTGTGCAAGTTGCAAAGGTCCATTTATGGACTGAAGCAAGCTTCTCAAAGTTGGAATCTTCATTTTGATGAAGCAATCAAAGAGTTTGGTTTTATCAAAAATGAAGATGAACCTTGTGTCTACAAGAAGGTTAGTGGGAGCGCTATTGTCTTCTTGGTGTTGTATGTAGATGACATACTACTCATCGGGAATGACATTCCTGAGCTACAGTCTGTGAAGACTTGGCTAGGGAAATGTTTCTCTATGAAGGACTTGGGTGAAGCAGCCTATGTGTTAGGCATCAGGATCTATAGAGATAGATCTAGAAAGCTTCTTGGCCTAAGTCAAAGTACATATATTGACAAGGTGCTAAAGAGGTTTAGCATGCAAGATTCCAAGAAAGGATTCTTGCCCATGTCACATGGTATAACTCTTTCTAGATCTCAGTGTCTGAGTACACTCGAGGAGAAAGAGTGCATGAGTAAGATTCCATATGCTTCAGCAATTGGATCTATCATGTATGCCATGATATGTACTCGTCCTGATGTCTCATATGCCTTAAGCATGATGAGTAGGTACCAATCGAACCCTGGTGAGAGTCACTGGACAGCTGTTAAGAACATCCTTAAGTACTTACGAAGGACTAAGGATGCATTCTTGGTCTTTGGAGGTGAAGATGAGCTCGTTGTAAGGGGTTACACCGATGCAAGCTTCCAATTCGATAAGGATGATTTTAGATCGCAATCTAGTTATGTGTTTTGTATTGGTGGTGGTGCTGTGAGCTGGAAGAGTTCAAAGCAAGAGACAGTAGCTGACTCTACAACAGAATCTGAGTACATTGCCGCCTCTGATGCTGCAAAGGAGGCAGTTTGGATCAAGAAGTTCATCACTGAACTTGGAGTGGTTCCAAGCATTACCGACCCGATAGAGCTCTATTGTGACAACAATGGAGCAATCGCACAGGCTAAGGAACCTCGATCTCACCAGCGATCCAAACACATACTCCGACGCTATCATCTCATCAGGGAGATCATCGAGAGGGGTGATGTAAGGATATGCAGGACTTCAACAGATAGCAACATTGCTGATCCGCTGACAAAGCCCCTTACGCAGCAAAAGCATGATAGCCATTCTAGGTCCATCGGTATTAGATACATGGATGATTGGCTTTAGTGCAAGTGGGAGATTGTTAGTGTTGTGCCCAAAAGCCAATCATGAGATGATTGTATTTTTGCACATTGAGTCATGATATTTTATTAAGGCATTAATCCAGCAATTATGTTTGTTGTTTTGTTTCTGCGTAACTTAACAAACATAATTGTAACCCTAGAATAATGATATTCTTAAACGTCCCTGGTCTAGTATTATTGTGGAGCGGGTTGCAATAATACATAATGACTAGCATATGTGGAGACTAATATGAGATATGTAGTCTACATATGGGTACAAGTTGGAGAACTTGTGTACTGGACCGACCCACCATGAGAACACTACATGGATCGTTATATGAGTGTCATAAGTGATTCTCATAGTGATCATGGTATATGTAGTCCTTCGACCTAAGATCATCAAGGTTCCCTACATGTGAGTCACATACTTTGATACTTTCCTTTGTTGCTCGTAACTGAGTGAACTTGAAGGAGGTCATTGGGTATGTCACATATCATGCGGAGGGATTTGTATGATCAAGATGGGATTTGTCCCTCCTATGTAACGGGAGTGATATCTTCGGGCCCCTTGATAGAGTGAGACTTAGAAAATGCATGGCCATGCTCGGATGAGTTGATATATGATATCAATGTCATCAGTTTAAGTTGGTCTACTCGGTAATCAAGAAACCAAAGATTGGGCTATACGAGAGTGACACATTCCATGTCTCGTGCTTAGTCTTGATATCTTGGACAAAGGGACAATGGCATATATCGGTGATGATCATAAAGGTTTAGTCGAATCATCGACAATCTTGTCACTTGGGTAGCAATGATGTGTTGCTAGACACCGCTCATTGCTTATGATCATAAATGTGATTTATGATCATTGCCAACGTGGTAAGAGCCTATTGGGTCGCACACATAGAGCTATTTGGATCATTAGAGTGCATGGGCTAATTATTTGGGTTATGGTTTCACTTTAATTTCGTATTAATAATGGGCCCAATAGTTGAGCCATTATTAAGCCCGAAATTAAATCCTAATTGGATTAGGGCTTTGAAACCCATTAGGCCTGGAAGTTGAGTCTCACTATAAATACAACTTTTAAGTGAGAAATTTGCAGGTCTCCTTGCCCTAGCCTCCCAAAAGGACAGCCACACTCTTCTCTTGCAATTCCTTGGAGGACGCAAGCTAGCACTGCGAGCGCAAGAGAAATGCATCTGCCGGGACGTGGTGGAAGCGTGGTGATCCCAAGAGGCTCGTGTGGATACCATAGAGAGCCTGAACACGTCAACTGTTCAGGTTTTGTGATTCGACTCTACAGTTGAGTGAGAGATCTCAACCAAAAATTAGGTATGAAAATTTTCGAACACCCGGTTTACCCCGTTTCACTTGGATCCTGGAGGTTTTCGGTTAAATTTCGTTGCGCTGTTTGGCTCCCGAAACCCAACATGGATGAGCTATTGAAAAATTGTGGAGGTGGGTGATAGCTGGTTGGGTCAAATATGAAGGGACAAAATTGAGTTTGGCTTATTGAATTGGCTTTAGGGCACTAAATCCTTATTAGCCTTAATCATGCTTTATGTCTTTTTCCTTCTCACTAACGATGGTTTCTTTATCTTAAATGTATTGGTCTATAATTTGCCCACATTTTTGACCATTTTTCAAGCCATAGCCAACCTCCCCCATGATGGGATAACTCCATAATTTCACCCTTTGACTTAAGTCAAAAGCTTGAACATTTTAAGGTTTACACTAGGACATTTAGGTCCTTAAAGCCTTTAGTGTTTCCTTTGTCCAAACTTGTCTCTATAAGCAATTTGGTCCTCCAATAGCACTTTCATACCATTCATGCCCTTCCCATAACTCTCGAAAGCTCTTTCTTGAGAGTTTTGCAATTAAGTACCCAAATTTTCAAAACCGTACAAAAAGGTCCATAGGTTACTTGACAAACAAGCAATCCTTAAGGCTTTCCTTGGAGGCCAAGTTACCATCTTAGAACATTTTTAAGGAGATATTGATCATGCCTTTTACCCCTCACACTTCAATCACTATGATGAGAATAACAAAATATAATTGTTATTTGACCATTATGTCACACTTGTAATTCTCTCATTTTTGTGAGGTGGTAACAATCCTTCCCCCCTTAAAAATTTTGGTCCTCCAAAATTGCCTTTAGCTTTGGGTATTCTGTAGGATAACTTTCCATAAGGTCTTTCTCAGTTTCCCAGTTTGCTTCCCTTGTAGAGTTGTGTGACCATTGAACTTTAACCATGAGAATGAGCTTGTTTCTTAACCTTCTGGTGTCCTTGGCTAAGATAGCTATAGGTTTCTCTTCATATGTCAAGTTAGGTTCCAAGTGTATGTCTTCCACAACAGTAGCATGCTTTGTGGCCAAAAGACACTTCTTAAGCATACTAATGTGAAAAACATTATGAACACTTGACATGTTTGGCAATAGAGCTAACTTGTATGCTACCTTGCCAACAATGTCCAAGATCTCATAAGGACCTATATATCTTGGAGCTAACTTGGATCTTCTACCAAATCTGATAGTGCCTTTAGTTGGTGCAACTTTCAACAAAATGTTATCACCAATCTCAAACTACAAGTCTTTCCTTCTTTTATTCACATAGGTTGTAGTTCTTTCATTGGCTACTTTCAAGCTTTCCTAAATTTTCTTGACCTTGGCTGTTGTTTCCTTAATGATTTCAGGACCCCATTCTAGCCTGTCTGAAGCTTCCGCCCAATAGTGGAGTGTCATACACCTTCTTCCATATAATGCTTCAAAAGGTGCCATGCTAATGGTGCTTTGATAACTGTTGTTATATGAAAATTCTATTAATGGCAAGTGTTGGTCCCATTCACCCTTGAAATCCAACACACAACTCCTGAGCACATCTTCTAGTATTTGTATCGCCATTTCAATTTGCTCATCAGTCTGAGGGTGATAAGCAGTACTCAAGTGGATTTTGGTACCTAGTGCTTTATGAAAAGCACTCCAAAATAGAGCTGTGAATATGGTATTCCATGTAGTCTCACTATCTCTTGGAAACTCTTTTCACATTTCTTAGTCCACTCAAACCTTTGACCTTTCTTGGTCAGATGAGTAAAAGTTGAGGCAATCATGGAGAATCCTGATACAAATCTTCTGTAGTATCCAGCTAATCCTAGAAAACTTTTAATTTCCTTTGTAGTCTTGGGTTTTTCCCTACCTTGACCTTTTCAGGGTTTGCCTTAAGGCCTTGTGCATCTATAATGTGTCCTAGGAAAGACACTTCCCTTATCCAGGATTCACACTTGGATAATTTGGCACAAAGCTAATGATCCCATAAAGTCTGTAAGACAAGCTTTAGGTGATGTTCATGTTCATTTTCATCCTTGGAATACATTAGGATGTCATCAATGAAGACAACCATAAATTTATCCAAATGTAGTCTGAACACCCTGTTCATCAGGTTTATGAAAGCAATTAAGGTATGCGTGAAAGCAGTTAGCATGACTGTGTACCCATAATGCCCATATCTAGTCTTGAATGTAGTTGTAGGAATATCCACTTTCCATTCAGCTGAAAATATCCAGATCTTAATCAATCTTAGAGAAGATCTTAGCTCCTCTGAGTTGATAAAAAAGATCCTAAATCCTAGGAAGTGGATACTTGTTCTTAACTGTCACTGCATTAAACTTCCCGTAGTCAATGCATAGTCTCAATGATCCATCCTTCTTTTTCACAAAGAGCACTGGAGCTCCACATGGTGAAACATTTCACCTTATGAACCCTTTTTCAAGAAGTTCATCAACTTGTTTGTTGAGCTCATTCATCTTTGTGATAGGCATTCTATAAGGAGGAATGGGTATTGGACTAGCTCCTGGTTATAGCTTGATCTCAAACTCAATCTCCATTGGTGGAGGAATACTAGGCAGATCTTTAGGAAAGACTTATGGGAAGTCTCTCACTACATGTATTCTATCCACTTCTTCCTCAGAATCCAAGCCATTAAATGCATAACAGTAATCATGCTCAGAAATCACAGGTATCTCATTTAATACCTCTAGTTCCATGTCATGCATTTCATACACTAATTCTTTAGAATTCACTAATGCATGTACTTCACCATCAGGCAATGTGATTTTCCTCTTAGCACAATCAATTCTTATGTTATGCATTGCAAGCTAATTCATACCCAGTACTATATCATACTTAGGCATGTCCAACACTAGCAGATTAGTCATAACCTTAGACTTTCCTACTACTAGCTCACAATCCTTAGCTAGGTCACTAGAGAAAAGACATTGACTGCCTGCTGTTTCCACTAAGGATATCCCAAGCATGATTTCAGTGGGCAACTTCATGGCATCAACAAATTTCCTAGCCATTATAGACATAGATGAACCAGTATCAAACAAAACACTAACAAGCACACCATTTAACTAAATGTTACCTCTTAGTGCTCCTTTTCACTATGCTGACTCTAGTCTCTCCATCTAGAACACTTTGGCAGCTCTTTGTAGTAGAGATCGTGGCACTGGAGGAACTGGTCTCTACTGTCCCTCCTTGGGTGCTCTAGGAGGTCTCACTGGACCTTGGTCTTCTGGTGTTCTTTCTTGAGCATGTAGGCAATCTCTGATCCAACGAACCATTGCACCACATCTCAGACATGCCTGGGTGTGAAAATAACAAGGTTTCTTTCCATGAAATCTCTTGCACTTAGGGCACCTTAGGCCAGGGGAGCTTTCCCTTAACCTTGCCCACACCACCTGGATGCGAACTCTTGGCAATTTCTTTGCCATGTGGTGGCTTATTCTGCATGCCTCCTTTGTGGTTACTTTCCCTAGGCCTACTAGGAAAATACCTACTCTCATACTACTCTTGTTCTACCAAGAGGGCCTTCCGAACTGCCTCATAGTTTTCATTGCTCCAAATGGCCTCACAGCCCTTTTGATGTCTAATCTTAGGCCTCTGACAAATCTCTTAGCCTTCAACTCTTCTAGTCTATTATACTGAGGAGCATACATCACCAACCGACTGAATTTGTGCTCATACTCTAGGACACTCAGGTTGTTCGGCCTTAGAGCATCAAATTCAGCTTGATTAAAGTCCTTGATGGCATCATTGACATACTACTCCTGAAAAAGCTGAGTGAACTCTACCTAGCTCATCTCTATATCTCATCCTGGCCTTTTGCCCCTCTGGATAGCATATTTATCTCTGGTCTTTCTCCACCACATCTCTCCACTACCTACCAAATTATAAGTAGCCAGTGACACCTTCTTTGTAGAGCTGACTAGCATTCTCTCAAACATATTTTCTATGAAGATTAAACACTCCTTAGCTCTTTCTAGTCCTACTCTTCCATCAAATTATGGAGGCCTTAGTCCTTGGAACCTCTCAAATAGTCTGACCTCATCCATGCCTTCCAGATCTTCTGCTTTTTGTCTCCTGGATCAGTAAGAACCTTCAACATAATGATGCTCTCCATGATCTCTATGCCATCTCCTGTCTCTTCTTTCATGGCCTTCCTTAGTCTCATTCCTAGTGGAGGAATGGTCATAAACTGAGGGATTGGCCTTGGACACCTGACCAACCTCAGATCTCACTCTTTTTCCTCTAGGATTTCTCCTATCCTCATCTTCCACCTTAACAATTTCATTATTTGTATCTTCTGGCCTTCCATAAACAACATATTTAGATGTGTTCCTAGTCTCCTCTTCTACTTGTTGCCGTACATTTTGAACTGGTTCTCTTTATGGTTGTGCTTGTATTAGCCTTACTAAGTTTTCATTGACTAGAGCTAAATTCCTCTGAAGCTCCAACCAAATTTGTGGCACTTTAGGGTTTGGTGCCCCTTGTTGGCCCTGATTCTCCCTTTCTTGTCCATCTTTTTGTTGTCTAGGTTCAGACTGAGGCGTTAGGGGTGGTTCATGTATCCTTGTGGCAACCATGTTTATTTCCTATTCATGATTCATCATAGAGCACATATAAAGATCATGGGTATTTTAATGGTACTTGACATTAGTAGCTGACCAAACCGAGTTCATGTATGTAGCTAGCATGCATGATGTAACTATATGCTATGTGCATGTAGAAACCATGCTTTAACCATGCTTTGATACCAACATTTGTTACCCATTCTGGGGTAGTCCATTTAAGGTGCCAAAATTGTGCATTTAAAACTCCTAGGGTTGGTATGTTTTGTAGGCCATCAGAACAATACATTTAATGTGCATACCCAGGTGGCTCTCTTGGGCACTGTGTAAATGCATGCATGTTGGTCCAACCATTACACACATATTCACATTTTATGCACACCATGGTAGCAGGGAAGGAAAACACTAGCACAAGTCTTAATCTTGGCTACCACACATTAGGCAATCTTGTTAAGTTTAAGTAACCAACCACTGCACCTGAAACTTTCTTAAAAAAACTGTATTAATCTAGCCATGTACTCCCCCCATTTTCTTTACTTTGTTATCAAGCAGAGACTCAAACCAAATGAGGGAATCTAGTTTTACATCAATAGCCCACCTATGGACCAAGTTATAGATTTTTGAAGTTGGTTACAAAATTCTAACCAAATGAACAGTAACGTAGAAAACTTTGCAACATCATAACTTTGGCTACTAGGCTCCAATTGTAGAAATTCCAAAGCCTAGTTAAACCCATAGATGTGCTCTAGATGTGGTCAAACTTTTATATCAAGATCCATTCTACATATGGAGATATAGAACTTTGAGTGCAGGGTCAAAATTCTATCCACTTTATGACCATTATGCTCATACAAAATTTCATAAGTGTGCAAACCCTTTATTCACAAGGGGTAACCCATCCAATACTATCCCATACATGTATAATACACATAGTAATTACATGCTCTTGCCTCTAGGAACTTTAGGTGGCCAAACCTAAATTTACAAACAAGTAGCCTATCATTCACACTTAGACAACTTGTGCATAGCTTCACATACCTAGCCATTTAGCCCACAAATGTTCACATACATTGTCCAAACTTTACATGTCTTACATGTACATGCATCCATGCACTACATCATGACCTTAACTTAGCCAAAGACATGCACCCAAGTCACAGGGGATGCTTGAGACACATTGTACTCCAAAACATGATGCTGGACAACTGCTACGTAACACAATAAGCACCATCACTGAAAATACCAAATGTGCTCCCAAAATCACCAAACTTTACAAATCATTACTAGACACATGGAAGTTCATATACCTAAAATTTCAGATCAAATGTTTTAATCCAAAATAAATTCCAGATCAAATCTTTTCCAAATGTTTTCATTTCATTCTTAACAAGTTGTGAATATTTCCATCCAAAAGAAATTGTGAATGTTTCTATTCCAAACTAGTATTGAATTTTTCCATTTCATTCCAATCAATTTGTGAATGTTTCTATTCCAAACTAGTTGTGAATGTTTCCTTTTCATTCTAAAAAATTTGGGAACGTTTCTAATCCAAACCAGTTGTCAATGTTTATTTTCCAAACTAGTTGTGAATTTTTCTATTCCATTCCAAACAAGTTGTGATTGTTTCGATTCTATTCTAAACAAGTTATGAATGTCTGCATTCCATTCTAAACAAGTTGTGAATGTTTCCATTGAAAAGAAGTTATGAATGTTTTTTTTTCCAAACGAAAAAGTTCAGTTTGAATGTGATTTTTTTGCTGGACCTGAAATGGGCAAATTTGAGGGGGAAGTAAGTTTCATGGAGAAACTTAGTAGGGAGAACACTTATACTCTTAAGGTAATGTAACCCATAGTATTACTTGCATCCAAAGACACTAAAACACAAGAAAACATAATGCAAATCTCCAATATAAAGCATCCAGATGTAGTAATCATTCATAAACACCAAACATATATAATGCAGCAGTAACAACATTTATTGGTTAGTCCATAAAATATGTAATAAACATAAGTATATCACTATGGCAGCCTTAGAAGAGTTTTAACACTAATTAGTACTAACTTTGGGCTATAGAAATCCTTGAATTTGCTGCCATCACAGTGTACTTCACACTAGGTCACATAACCATCACTAAGTGCATTCCCCTCACTAAGCTTGGTTCACGAAGCTCATGGCTCTCTTTCAAGCCCAGCCCTAGCTCAATAGATGCTTGAAAATATAGTAAACATTCCATGAGAGCAAGTGAACTCCTTACCTTATGGGTATGCCGAAACTGAAGCTTTATTCTTGGTGTACCAAAGGAATAGCACTAGTATGCTTCCGATTGCTCTTTCTTGCTTTCAATTACAACTAGTTGCAAGCTTGGAGGTTTAGTGGCTATGGAGGAGCTATGGAGGAAGTGTGGAGGTGGGTGATGGCTTGTTGGGTTGAATATGAAGGGGAAAATTTGAGTTTGGCTTCTTGAATTAGCTTTAGGGCACTAAACACCCTTATTAGCCTTAATCATGCTTTATGTCATTTTCCTTCTCACTAACCATGGTTTCTTTATCTTAAACTCATTGGTCAACATTTTGCCCACATTTTGACCATTTTCCAAGCCATAGCTGACCTCCCCCATGTTCGGATAACTCCATAATTTCACCCTTTGACTTAAGCCAAAAGCTTGAACATCTTAAGGTTTACACTAGGACATTTAGGTCCTTGATGCCTTTAGTGTTTCCTTTGTCCAAACTTGTCTTTTATAAGCAATTTGGTCCTCCAATAGCACTTTCATACCATTTATGTCCTTCCCATAACTCTCTAAAGCTCTTTCTTGAGAGTTTTGCAATTAAGTACCCAAATTTTCAAAACCTTACAAAAGGTCCATAGGTTACTTGAAAACCAAGCAATCCTTAAGGATTTTCTTGGTGGCCAAGTTACCATTAAGAGAACTTTTAAGGAGGTGTTCATCATAACCTTTACCCCTCACACTTCAATCACTATGATGAGAATTACACAACATAATGGTTTTTTAACGATTATGCCACACTTGTAATTCTTCCATTTCTGTGAGGTGATAACAAAAGAAGTCTAGGAGGAAAAAGAAGAAGGAGGTGGAAGACATTATTAAGGCTAAGGAGGAGGCCAATGTCATAGTTAAGCAAGGCTACTAAGACAAATTCTACTTGGCGCACCGCCAAATTCTCAACCATCACCCTAACCTTGGCGTTTATTTTCCAAAAGCCCTTAACATCCCTAAAGGCATTTCTTCTTCCTATTGTAGATGAGAATTTCTCAATATCCTCAAGGCGCAAGCGAACAGAAGAGAATACTCTTGAGGAACAACCAGAAGATCCACAAGACTAGTCCATTAGGTTCCATTTCCTTTGTTTGGGAATTCTTGTAAATTTTTCTAAGTAATGAATATATTGTTTCTTCAAACATAGTTTCTTTTTTCCCAAACTTTGATATTTTGCTAGTTTGCTTGATTGATTTATGCTTTCAGAACCAAAGTCCCAATTTTCTAAAGTCATAAATTGGACTTCCTATTCGGCACCGTCTTTCTTTTCCAATCAACAATGAAGGGGGTTAGGCATCCTTTCTTCCCATCTCCTTTAGTTTAAAATTTTCACACAAAAAATTTCTAAGTGTTGGCAAGATCTTGTAATTTCATTGATTCAGGAAGGTAAATTAGCCATCAATCATAACCAAGTTTTTGAAAATTTTTTTTTAGGTACTCGATACTTTGTTCATGCATAGTATTTTTTTAAAGACTTCAAATGCAACTGTTCTTTAATTCTGCACCTTTGGCATCTTGAGGTTTATAGACCTCAAGCCTTACTTTTTTGGTAACGAGATAGAGGCCTTCTAATTTACCTGAAGCACACTATGAGAGGCCACCGAGGTTTTACTTCTTTATACCTTTAGGTTTAACCAATAAGTTTGCCACAGTGGCCACTCTTTGTTGAAAAGCTTTCCATTATAACTTTGCCTGTGTTCTTCAAGCATATCTAATTTGGGTTTTAATCTGAGGTCATTTTGCCGCTTGTTGAAGACTTGTACTCAAACTAAGGGGTGCAGGATCTCAACATGTATTAATGCCTCAGTATATTTCTGGGCATGATTCGATAACTCCAAAATACACTAGGCAATTCTCCTGGCCATATACCTTTGGCTTCCCCTAGCCCTTTTTAACACCATCCATCAAGGTTTAATTAAATACCTCAACTTGCCCATTGTTCTAATGATGGCCCATGGAGGCAAAATGCATATTATACTAGGGTTGGCTGCAAATTCCTAGAATCCCTTATCAATGAACTAAGTATCGCTATTAGCTACCAACACTCTTGAGCATCTGAATCAATAGATGATGTTCTTCTAGACAAAATTTTGGACTTCTTTTGCCTATATCATTGATACAAGTTCCGCTTCTATCCACTTTGTGAAGTAATCCATAGCCACCACACAGTATTTTACTTCTCCATGGGTGGCAGGCAAAGGATAGATTAGTTTAATCCCCCGGGAATAAAGGGACGAGGGTACTTTGCAAATGTCATGACTTCAGATGGTGCCCTTTGCACTAAAAAGTGTCATTGGCATTTTTCATAGTATTTAACTAGTTATCGGGCACCTTTCCTAAGGGTAGGTTGACAAGCTTACATATTTTATATTTATTTCTCTCATATTTCGTATAATTTAGTGTTTTGAACCTTAAAGATCTAAATTGATCGTGTTTTATTGGTTGTGTTCTTTAAGGATTTTGGCAGATTGGTGATGTTCCAATAGAAAAATCATATCTTGAGCTATATAGACCAAAATTGAGTGATTCTTGATTCATTGAAAAGCTAAATTCTAGAACTAGAAGTCAGATGTAGATCATGAAACCTAATTTGCACATTTTAAGGGTCACATTCAGCTTCAAAATTGCAACTTGTGTGTAGTCACTGGTTCAGGAGCAGATTTCGTATTTTGTGTCATAAGTTGGGTTATAGACATTCTTTTTTTATGATTCAAGTGTCATTTTAAATTTAAGAGGAAGCTATACAAATCCAAAAAGGAGCCATATTTCAAATCTTGCTAAATCAACTCCATAATTACATTGAAAGTGTAATCCAAGTTCAAAGGGCTTCAGAAGTATAGTCTATTTAGGATTTGCAAAACCTTAAGTGAGAACTACTATTTAAAGAGTGAAGAACTCTGAACCAGGAGTGAATTGCATCACATTTTCATCATCTGCTCTTATTTTTCATCATTCATCATCCTAGCTTAAGTTTTTATTTAGATCAAATGGGATATTCTATTCAATAGTTAAGATTGTAAGGCTCAAACTTTCATTCTTATTCTAATTTCAACTCAAGTATCTATATTTCTTTGTGTTGAATGTTTATGCATGATGATTTTCTAATTAGGCCTTTTAGATTTTTGTTCATGTGATTGCTGCACTTATCCTCTTGGTCAGTAATTGTCTTGGAAGGTAGTGAAAGCAGTAGACTAGGTGACAAGCTTGCCTAGGGGAAATATAGTGCAATTTAAACAATGCATGTTGGGTGTTATTAGTAATTGTCTTAGTCTCATCCTAGATCGTTAATACTATTACTGGTATGTGTTTAGGTTACTTTCATCACAAATCAATTAATAACAAGATCTAATCATATTACTGCATTAGGGTTAGTGTCGTAAGGGAAGAATTAAGATTTTTATGGCTTTTCCAAGAAATCTATAAGCCAAGTACTTAAATAGGAATTAAATATGAGAGTCTGCAATCAATCCAACAATTGTTCCTTAAGCTCTTCTGATCTGAAGTTTGTTTGATTAAAGTTTTCTTCAAGTTAGTTGATTGATTTCTATTATTCTTACATTAGTTTTGTTGATTTCTGATTTTCAGCATATAGAGCCCCCCATTGTTTTGCATTAATTTACTGGTTAGGAAGAAGCAATTGTTACATTAGTCTCTAAGGTTTGACCTGGTCTCGCTGCTGCTACACAAGTTAGTGAAATCAGATTTAATTTTTGGTGGGTTACAATAACCATCATCGGCCAAAAGTATCCCTGCTGTAGAAGCACTCTGGCTAGGGCATCTGTGTTAATGTAGGATCCACACATTCCTTTGCAGACCTCCTTTAGCACTACTTCCACTTTATCCTCCCTTACACATTTCTATAGTCGACTAAAGTGTCCTTGCCTATATAATTCTTCCCTGATCAAGAAGTATCTTCTTAACCTTTGCCTTATCTTTGCTAACTCTCAATGGTCCACTGGTAAACGTCCTTTGGCCAAATAATTCCGTAGCAGTGCACTCCATCTCTTGTTTATCACCGAGACAATGAACATGGTGATGCTGGGGGTGGTACATGTTTTGGTATGTTCAAAGGATTTTGCCAATGTGTCTGCTTTGGCATTCTTCCACCAAGGTACTTTTTCATTTTGAACTTTCTTGAATTTCTGGGTCATTTCACTTACGAGTTTAAAATATTTTTTCAATTTTTGCTCTTTGATTTGTATTCTTCTTTTAGCTGTCAAACTAGCAATTAAGAGTCCTTATCCCAAGTTTTTGTGCTAGTTCCAATATGGCTATCAATGCTCCATGTTTGGTTGCATTGTTTGTTACTTGAAAACCATACTTGATGGACTTAGATGTCTCCATCCCTTCGGAGTATTACCTCAGCACCCTAGTGCTGCTTTGGATGCTCTATGTACAAAGAGAGACAACTTTACTTCCTTTAGCTTGAAGGTATCTTCAATCATGCTCATGTCATCTAGGAGTTTGGCTTTGATGTCAGCTAGTGCTTGAGCCTTTATTGCCTTTCTTAGTTTGTATACGATGTTGTATTCCTTGAGTTGTATGCACCACTTGGATAAACGGTCCAAATGGTTGACTTTTTTTATGACGTCCCTCAAGGGTAGACTACTTCAAACTATCATAGTATAACCTTAGAAGTATGGCCAAAGCCTCATTCCCGCTAGCACCAAGGTATATCTTGCTTTCTGTAGGATCAGATAACCTACTTTAGTGCCATGCAAAGATTTGCTGATGTAATACACCAGCCACAGTTTCCCATTATCCTCCTCCCAAACATAAACTGAGCTTATGACCTTATTGTTCATAAAGAGGCACAATATGAAGGGTTATTCCTTTTCCAATTGCCGAAGTATAGGCAAATTCATTAGATAGTCTTTTAGCTTTTCCGAAGCCTCCTAACACTTGATGTTCCAATGTGATTGTTCTATATCAACCTCGGTCATAGTTTTGGTAGATTTTATTCAGACTTTGAAGAATGGGCAACATCAATTGCCATATCAGGATATTATCCTACTAGGTACTATTATCTTGGTAACGAGTCTCTGTATGCTTGACAATCCCTAGTGTTCTTGAGTTACATAAGACTTTGACTTTTTCTATATTTGCATTTATACCTTGTTTGGAGACCAATAATTTTAGGAACTTCTCTGCCTTGACCCCGTGCACACATTTTTCAAGGTTTAGGCATATGCCAAAATTCCTTAGCTACTAAAATGTTTCCCTTAGGTCCTTGATATGGTCACATACTTTTGATAACCATGTTTTTGACATATGCTTCCATGTTTCTCCCTATTTGTTTGGTGAATACTTTTTCTATTAAGTGTTGATATGTGGTTTTCATGTTCTTTAGCCCAAAGGGCATTTAAGCGTAGTAGAAAGTTACTTCATCAGTGATGAAGGATGTTTTTTCTTCATCGGTAGGTTCCATTTGGATTTGATGATATCCACTAAAGGCATATAAGAAGTTCAACAGTTTGAATTTAGTGGTAGAGTCTATTGGTTGATCAATTGAAGGTAAAGGGATAAGAGTCCTTCAAGTAAGCATCATTCACTTTGATGAAAATGATGCATATCTGAAGTTTGTGGCTACCTTTCTTAGTGGCTATGACTATATTGCAGAGCCAGCCAAGGTATTTTACTTCCCTTATTACTCCTACCTCTAAAAGTTGTTGGATTTGTTTTTTGACTAAGTCCCTCTTATTTGGGGCGAGGTTACAATTCTTCTACTGAATAGGTTGTGTGTTAGGGTTTACACTAAGGCTATGCTGTATTAAGTCTAGACTTATGTCAGACATGCCCTTCAACAAGTAAGCAAATAAGTCTTTATTCAAAAGCAATAAAGATACAAGTTTAGCATTTTCCTCTTGTGGTATATATTTCCTAATTGAAGCACTAAGGCCTAGGATTAATTCTAAGCTCTTAGTCTCCACCCTCTCATGGTCATCCTTGTCATCCTTCAACAGCTCTTCCTCTTCTATGATAGGTTTGCTTGAAGCCTGGGCATGAATCCTTCCAAGTGCCTACCTTGCTTTGACAAATACTTTCCACACCTCAACTTGATTGATAAAGATCTTCGCGTCTCCTTCCTTGGTTTCAAAGGTTAGGCTTAACTACTTCACGCCCAACTTCATGTGTAGGTCACCTCGTGTATGCCTTTTAAGGATGGTATTATAGGAGGAGAGGGCATCAATGGCTATGAATCTCATCATGGTTGAGATGAAAAAGTTCACTATTATCTTTAATTGATGCCTCATTTAGCATTAAAGGTAAATTCATCCACCCGAGGACAGGGAGCTCTCCTAGCCCCACGCCAAACATGGCTGATGACATTGGCTTAAGCTTTTCCGATGATACTCAAAGATTTAGGAACAAATGGGCCAAGAGAATGTCGGTGTTAACAAACAACCTTTTTACATCCCGATTCCCGATCCTAACTATGATTAGCAAGGGGTCATCATTGTTAGTGTTGTGCCCAAAAGCCAATCATGAGATGATTGTATTTTTGCACATTGAGTCATGATATTTTATTAAGGCCTTAATCTAGCAATTATGTTTGTTGTTTTGTTTCTGCGTAACTTAACAAACATAATCGTAACCCTAGAATAATGATATTCTTAAACGTCCCTGGTCTAGTATTATTGTGGAACAGGTTGCAATAATACATAACGACTAGCATATGCAGAGACTAATATGAGATATGTAGTCTATATATGGGTACAAGTTGGAGAACTTGTGTACTGGACCGACCCATCATGAGAACACTATATGGATTGTTATATGAGTGTCATAAGTGATTCTCATAGTGATCATGGTATATGTAGTCCTTCGACCTAAGATCATCAAGGTTCCCTACATGTGAGTCACATACTTTGATAGTTTCGTTTGTTGCTCGTAACTGAGTGAACTTGAAGGAGGTCATTGGGTATGTCACATATCATGTGGAGGGATTTGTATGACCAAGATGGGATTTGTCCCTCCTATGTAACGGGGCTGATATCTTCGGGCTCCTTAATAGAGTGAGACTTAGAAAATGCATGGCCATGCTCGGATGAGTTGATATACGATATCAATGTCATCAGTTTAAGTTGGTCTACTCGTTAATCAAGAAACCAAAGATTGGGCTATACGAGAGTGACACATTCCATGTCTCGTGCTTAGTCTTGATATCTTGGACAAAGGGACAATGGCATATATCGGTGATGATCATAAAGGTTTAGTCGATTCACCGACAATCTTGTCACTTGGGTAGCAATGATGTGTTGCTAGACACCGCTCATTGCTTATGATCATAAATGTGATTTATGATCATTGCCAATGTGATAAGAGCCTATTGGGTCACACACATAGAGCTATTTGGATCATTAGAGTGCATGGGCTAATTATTTGGGTTATGGTTTCACTTTAATTTCATATTAATAATGGGCCCAAGAGTTGAGCCATTATTAAGCCCGAAATTAAATCCTAATTGGATTAGGGCTTTGAAACCCATTAGGCCTGGAAGTTGAGTCTCACTATAAATACAACTTCTAGTGAGAAATTCGCAGGTCTCCTTGCCCTAGCCTCCCAAAAGGACAGCCACACTCTTCTCTTGCAATTCCTTGGAGGACGCAAGCTAGCACTGCGAGCGCAAGAGAAACGCATCTGCCGGGACGTGGTGGAAGCGTGGTGATCCCGAGAGGCTCGTGTGGATACCATAGAGAGCCTGAACACATCAACTGTTCAGGTTTTGTGATTCGACTCTACAGTTGAGTGAGAGATCTCAATCAAAAATTAGGTATGAAAATTTTCGAACACCCGGTTTACCCCGTTTCACTTGGATCCTAGAGGGTTTCGGTTAAATTCCGCTGCGCTGTTTGGCTCCCGAAACCCATCAGTGGTATCAGAGCTACTGGTGAAACCCTAAATCGGGATTGATGTTGAATCGCATGATGTTATGTGTTCGGTTGCTTTTCGGCCATGATTAATTAGATTGATTCATGATGCATGAAACCGGAACTCGTAATGAACATATGACATATATGAAGAAACGACACAAATTGGTTAATGAGATTAACCCGAAATTGATTGGTATGAGATACCTATATGGATTAGGATTCTTGCAATAGTTGCAAAAACCCTAGCTTGGTTCGGATTCGGCCTGTTCGGGCACCGAAAGTAAGGTATTTTTGGTGGCTCGAATAGAGGAGTCTCGGGTGCCTACTTTCTCGAAATAGAAGATTTCGGGCTAAACAATTGTAAGACAATTTTTTGCGCCGGGGGGCGCTGCCCCCCACTCCCCCCGCAAGGGCGGCTCCCCTTGACCCCGTCCACTGACCAGTCAGTGGAACCACCGCCCGCTGACCGGCCAACGGGACCGCCGTATGCGAAGCGCCACGTAAATAAAAACTAGTTAATCAATGCACAAAAATTGGCATGCATCTTTGTTGAATGAGATTTGACTTGATATGCTGATTGGTGTTTAAAGCATGGTGCATGGTTATAGCTCTTGATTGGTTGTACTTGTAAATATGGCCTGCGAGTCGTGCCCTTTCTTATCACTCTCATTGTACATTCTCTTCTCACCTTACTCCCCTCGAATGTAACTCGAGGTTTCTATTATTGATGTAATGGTGCATTATGGGATCATCCAAGGTGGTATGTCCAATGAGGTGACAACAAAAGGGCAACCAAGAATGGAAGAAAAGGAGCTTGTGAAGACTCTTTTCTTTTCTTAGGCTTTTATGATATTCTCATTGGCTTGAGAATATCACATAGTTTGGGCTATAACCATGTCACGTTTACTTCATTGTACGCATGAGATGCATGTCTTATATTTGTATGTGATGCATGTATAAGACAACCGGAGATAACAAATTGGTGAGATCAAAAGTAAAATCCATCAAACAAATATTAAGTCATTAAATGTGATGCCTTCCAAATGTTGGCACTCGTCAAGACTTTGATCAACATTAGGTGGGTTTGCCAAAGCAAAGCACCTGTGTTCATCTTGGTAAGGCGCGATTGGATAATAGTGATATCCAAATTGCTAACTTTGGGTTCGATTTAACTAAGTCATCCTAATAGGATTAGGGACTTAAAGGCATAGAATTGGGCTTATGTTCATGAGATGAGCTTGGACAAGTGTTGTTCACCCAACTATCCAAGAGTTGCATGGGATGCAATTGGCAAGGAGTTGCCTACCTAAATAACTATAACTTGAGAAAAAAGCCAAAGCTGACTCAAGTTGTGGTCAAATATGGATCTTGGCCCACTAGAATACCTTTGCGCCGAGGTGTTCCGAAATAATATCGAGGGTTATTATTTTGAGGAAAATAGTGGGAGTATCGTTTAATAAAAGTCCTTATTAAATGAATTAAAATACATGACTCTTACACTGCATATTTGCTGTTGTAGATAACCATGGCACAAAACACATCGACACTTTCATTGCGATCGATCCTTGAGAAGGAAAAATTGAATGGGACCAACTTTCTCAAATGGTACCGAAACTTGAGGATAGTCCTCAAGCAAGAGAGAAAGGCTTATGTCCTAGAGCAGCCCATTCCGAATGAGCCTGCTGCCACTGCTCCAAGAGCTGAAAGGGATGCTCACAAGAAGCATTCTGATGATGCTTTGGATGTTGCATGCCTCATGCTTATTACCATGGAATCTGAGCTTCAGAAGCAACATGAGAACATGGGGGCGTTCGATATGATCGAACATCTCAAAATGCTTTTCCAAGAGCAAGCTAGGCATGAGAGGTTTGAGACCTCTAAGGCATTGTTTCAGTGCAAGATGTCTGAGGGAAGTCCTGTGGGTCCTCATGTGCTCAAGATGATTGGGTACATTGAGAATCTTGAGAATTTGGGATTTGCTCTTCAGAAAGAGTTGGCTATCGATGTAGTCTTGCAATCGTTGCCTGAAAGCTACAGTCAGTTCGTCATGAACTATAACATGAACGACCTTGACAAGTCCCTCCCTGAATTGCTCAACATGTTGAGAACTGCTGAGCAAAACCTTAAGAAGGCTAAGCCCATTTTGATGGTTCAAAAGGGCAAGGGAAAGGGAAAAGCCAACAAGAAGAAGGATAAAGCTAATGGAAAGTCCAATGCTAGTTTTTCTTCAGCTGCACTGAAACCAAAGGGTGGTGTGGCAAAGGAAGGGGAGTGCTTCCATTGTAAGCAACCTGGACACTAGAAGCGCACTATCTTGAAGAACTTGCTAAGGAAAAGGGAAGTAAGACTTCCACTTCAGGTATTCTTGTTATAGAGGCTAACTTTTCTACTTCCTCATCTTGGGTATTGGATACTGGATGTCGATCTCACCTTTGTGCAAATGTGCAGGATCTAAGTAGAAGTAGAAGATTGGCCCGAGATGAAGTGGACCTACGTGTTGGAAATTGGATCTATCATGTATGCCATGATATGTACTCGTCCCGATGTCTCATATGCTGTGAGCATGACGAGTAGGTACCAATCGGACCCCGGTGAGAGTCATTGGACAGCTGTTAAGAACATCCTTAAGTACTTACGAGGGACTAAGGATGCATTCTTGGTCTTTGGAGGGAAAGATGAGCACGTTGTAAGGGGTTACACCGATGCAAGCTTCCTATCCAATAAGGATGATGTTAGATCACAATCTGGTTATGTGTTTTGTATTGGTGGTGGTGCTGTGAGCTGGAAGAGTTCAAAGCAAGAGACAGTAGCTGACTCTACAACAGAATATGAGTACATTGCCGCCTCTGATGCTGCGAAGGAGGCAGTTTGGATCAAGATGTTCATCACTGAACTTGGAGTGGTTCCAAGCATTACCGACCCGATAGAGCTCTATTGTGACAACAATGGAGCAATCACACAGGCTAAGGAACCTCGATCTCACCAGCAATCTAACACACATACTCCGACGCTATCATCTCATCAGGGAGATCATCGAGATGGGTGATGTAAGGATATGCAGGACTTCAACAGATAGCAACATTGCTGATCCGCTAACAAAGCCCCTTACGTAGCAAAAGCATGATAGCCATTCTAGGTCCATCGGTATTAGATACATGGATGATTGGCTATAGTGCAAGTGGGAGATTGTTAGTGTTGTGCCCAAAAGCCAAACATGAAATGATTGTATTTTTGCACATTGAATCATGATATTTTATTAAGGCCTTAATCCAGCAATTATGTTTGTTGTTTTGTTTCTGCGTAACTGAACAAACATAATTGTAACCCTAGAATAATGATATTCTTAAAAGTCCCTGGTCTAGTATTATTGTGGAACAGGTTGCAATAATACATAACGACTAGCATATGCAGAGACTAATATGAGATATGTAGTCTATATATGGGTACAAGTTGGAGAACTTGTGTACTGGACCGACCCATCATGAGAACACTATATGGATTGTTATATGAGTGTCATAAGTGATTCTCATAGTGATCATGGTATATGTAGTCCTTCGACCTAAGATCATCAAGGTTCCCTACATGTGAGTCACATACTTTGATAGTTTCGTTTGTTGCTCGTAACTGAGTGAACTTGAAGGAGGTCATTGGGTATGTCACATATCATGCGGAGGGATTTGTATGATCAAGATGGGATTTGTCCCTCCTATGTAACGGGAGTGATATCTTCGGGCCCCTTAATAGAGTGAGACTTAGAAAATGCATGGCCATGCTCGGATGAGTTGATATACGATATCAATGTCATCAGTTTAAGTTGGTCTACTCGGTAATCAAGAAACCAAAGATTGGGCTATACGAGAGTGACACATTCCATGTCTCGTGCTTAGTCTTGATATCTTGGACAAAGGGACAATGGCATATATCGGTGATGATCATAAAGGTTTAGTCGATTCACCGACAATCTTGTCACTTGGGTAGCAATGATGTGTTGCTAGACACCGCTCATTGCTTATGATCATAAATGTGATTTATGATCATTGCCAACGTGGTAAGAGCCTATTGGGTCACACACATAGAGCTATTTGGATCATTAGAGTGCATGGGCTAATAATTTAGGTTATGGTTTCACAATAATTTCGTATTAATAATGGGCCCAAGAGTTGAGCCATTATTAAGCCCGAAATTAAATCCTAATTGGATTAGGGCTGTGAAACCCATTAGGCCTGGAAGTTGAGTCTCACTATAAATACAACTTCTAGTGAGAAATTCGCAGGTCTCCTTGCCCAAGCCTCCCAAAAGGACAACCACACTCTTCTATTGCAATTCCTTGGAGGACGCAAGCTAGCACTGCGAGTGCAAGAGAAACGCATCTACCGAGATGTGGTGGAAGCGTGGTGATCCCGTGAGGCTCGTGTGGATACCATAGAGAGCCTGAACACGTCAACTGTTTAGGTTTAGTGATTCGACTGTACAGTCGAGTGAGAGATCTTAATCGAAATTGGGTATGAAAATTTTTGAACACCCGGTTTACCCCATTTCACTTGGATCCTAGAGTGTTTCAGTTAAATTCCGCTGCGCTGTTTGGCTCTCGAAACCCATCAATCATGTAGGAACTTGACCCATGATTCATCGATGCCCTGCAGCATCTTCGTTGTGTGACATGGTGAGACTGGGAGGGACTTCCAGTGAGGGAGAATGTCTGAGGTGGAGATTTCCCAGGAGAATCTACCTGAAAGACTCAGAACACAGGGCTTAGGAGGTCCCCGGAGTCTTTTTCCGGGGAGGAGCCTCCGACACCCAAGTCAATGTTTTGGAGGTGGAGAGAAAGTACTGGGGGTCAAAGATTCTTACCTGTTTTACGTTTTTTCGGGGGAGGAGAGCTCCCTCGCTGAGGTCGTTTCCTTAGTATATAAAGGAGGGTGTGGTCCGTTCAGATTGCGACACGTGTTCGGTCGGATATAATCTGTACTTTTGGGCATGGGGGCCTCTAGCCGCCTGCAGGCTCCTCGGGCCACGGGCTAGGGCTGGAATAGCCCTACATGACAAGACGTAGGTGGCGTCGGCGTGTTAGAGCGCATATGAGGGCGACGTGTAGCATGTGAGGGCGACATGTCAGAGACTCCTTAATTGCTTCTGCCGTACTCCCGAGGTCCCTTCGGTTGAGGTCACCCTTCGGAATAAGGACCCTTCTCCCGAAGTCGTCTCAGTAGTTCAGGGGTTTCCTTAGCACTGAAGCTCCTCATTCGGGGGGATTTTCTTCTGCCGAAGGTGGCTGGTCCTTCTCCCCCGAAGCTGGCTCGGCCGCTTTTCCGAGGGAGGCGACGCGCTATTTTCCCGAGGTCAGTACTGTCATTCCCAGGGGTGCTGGTGGGCCACCGAGGTCGTATGCCCGAGGCGTCAGACTCCCTCTTTCCCAGGTTGGCACTGGTACTCCTTACGGGTGGCGCTCGATTTCCCGAGTGTGGTATCTGGCCGAAGTTCACAGGTTTAAGGGGCGATAGCACTTCGGCTATCACATGCCCCCCCTCGGAAAGCCGAAGTGGAGACTTCGGCTTGTAGACCTTCTGGGGGCACCTTTCAGGACTCGGAGTGTGACGTTTGCGAAAAGGACACTTCGTCACCCGAAGACATGCCCTGTCCGGCCAGGTGTCACTGTCTGCCCTTTGGTGTTCTCGAGGTGCCCAATCTCTTTACTTTTTCTGCTGCAGGTCAGTGGACCGTCGCATCTCGTAACCAGGCGTGTCAGTCTGGAGCGACGTGCCCGGGTTTTCAGGGTGTCAGAAAGTGTGTCCCTCGTTTCACGTGTTGACTGACACGTGGCACGCAGTGAATGGGAGAGGCTGCATCGGTTATACCAGCCACGTCTTCTCGTCTTTGACAGGCAATTTATGGCGGCGATTCGCCTTCGCGGAGCAATTATGACGTCGATTCAGCTACCCTTCCTCGGTCTATATAAACCTTCTTCCATCATAATCCTCATTTGCTCTCTTTTTGCCTTTGCTTTGCTCTCGTCTGTTTTCGTGCTTTCCCCTATCTTTTCGCGGTGGCACTATCAGCAATGTGATTTTTGGCCACCATTCATGACAGCGTCTTCAAATCCTGATTTCGGCAAAACTTTTGGTGGGTTTTGATTCTAGAAGTCCTTCAGTTTCTTCTTTTTTTGCTTTCTCTAGCTTCCCGAAGTCGTTTCTCTTCTTCCGGAAGTCCCTTGATTCTTTTTTCCGAAGTCGCTTTTTTGCCAATCATCTCTTCACCTGTCCCCCTTATGTCTGTCGAATCCACCCCTGAGAGCTGGCAACCTCTTACGTCTCACCCTTGTTGCTCCCCTCTGGCAAAACTAGCGAAGTGGACAACCAAATTCTTTCTTCCTTCCTATGCCGTCACAAGGTTACCTTGTCTCGGCCATTTTAGTTTTATGAACCACGATGACGTGGTTACCGTTTTCCAAGCCCAACTGAAGGCCGGACTTCAATTTCCTCCACCGGGGATGATTTGTGACTTTTGCCAATTTCATGGCATAGCCGTGAATCAGCTTCCTCCCAACTCATACTGCTATTTTAACGCCTTCCTCTGCATGTGTGGGGTCTTCAGAATAGAACCCCACTTCATCCTGTTCATGCAGTATTACAAGCTCTATCCGGTCCCGAAGGGTGGCTTCTATTTCATGCTACCCCGGGGATCTGGGAGCAAGAAATACATGTTCACCTTCGCCACTAAAGATAGTTGGCGAGGGTGGCAAAGGAAGTTCTTCTTCCTGAAAGTGGCGGAGGCTTGGTCGCATGTTCCGACTAAGTGGGCTCGGGGAAAGCTGGAGACGGATGTCGTGGACCCCAAAAAGCTGCTAACTCCCGAGTTGGCGGCGAGGTTTGTGGACTTCGACAGACGTATCCGTGCTGTCGCCGACTGGGATGCCGAGGTCCCTCCACGCTCCCTCTACCCCTTCCCTATCATGTGGAGACTTATGACCGAGGAGGTCCTTCGGGAGCTGGGGGTAGTTAAGGAGCATAAGACGGACCTCGACATGCCAGCTCCTGCCATCGACGGGAAGGAGTCCTGGCTGGTGATGCTCCTTCGGGAGGAGCTCACTTATGAAGCCTTTTTTGAAAGTAAGTTTCCTTCCAAAGTTTTTAGTATAAGTATCCGTCTGGACTTACACTGATGTTTTCCTTCTTTTTCAGAGATGGGCGACGAGTCAGCTGCCTATTACAAGTCCCTCTTTCTCGGCCAAGCCGAAAAGGGGGAACAGACAAAGAAGGGTGCCTCCAAGAGGCGTAAGACATCTGGGAGTGGGCTGTCTTCGGCCAAGAAGGTGAAGAAGGACGCCCTTCCCCCACCGCCGGAGGACGTCGAGGAGGTTGGTGGCGAGCCCGAGGTCCCAACCGTCCTGCCGACTAAGGTGGCCACCAGTGTGGTTTCTCGGAGTCCCGCCACATCGGCAGATCTTTTGGGTTCTTCGGCAGTAGACCCTTCTGCTGAGGAGCTCGAAGAGCACCGAAGAAGCAAGGGCAAACATGTTCCTGCCGAGGTGGAGGAGGTTAGGGACTCTGACGACGACGTCGCTGAGGTTGCGCCAGGTTTGTCCCTTAGACACTTTTACTCTTAATCTTGTAGATATATGACTAAGAGACTTTGTCTTAATGAGACTTGTATTTTAACTTTGCAGTAGAACTGGCACCCTCATCCTGGATGGTGGACCATGCCCGAAGGTGGGCTCTTCGGGACTCCCACATCCCGAAGGACAAGGTTCCGAGGGAGCCTTTCTGGTCTTTCACGGAGGACATGAACTTGTTCTCCGAGGACTGCCAGCAAATGGCTCCCCAAATGGCGAGGGGCGTACTCACCCAGGCTTCCTTCAAAGCGGTTGCCGAAGAGTGCGCCAACGAGGAGACCCTCGCCTCAAAAATTTCCGAGCATGCTGCCCAGGTACTTCTTCAGGCCCTTTTTATTTTTTCTCCCCATTTTTCTAAGTATTTGGTTTCCTTATGCAGATTTGACTAAGTATCTTTTCCTTTTTTGTAGCTCCTGGGGTATAGTGGATACCTTCAGGCTTGGGTAGCAAAGCAATCTTCGGTCCGAACTTGGGCCGAAGATCATTTGGAGAAGGCCAAGGTCTTCTGCGCCAACCCTGTTGTCAAAAATGCAGAGTTGAGCCGGATAGCCAAGGAGGAGGTTGCCAAACTTCGGGAGGAATTCTTGAAGGGCCAGGAAGAGCTCTTGAATGATTTTTCCCAGAAGATGTCCGACCTCGGCGCGAAGGTAGTGAGTCTAACTTCGGCCAACGAGGCCTATTAAAAGGGAAAAGAGGAAGACTCTGCTCTCTTGGCGAAGGCGCTCGCTGATAACGCCGAGCTTCAAGCCGAGGTCGAGGCTCTGAAGAATGAGCCAAAGAAGAAGAAGAAAGTGAAGGCGCTGGAGAATGAGGTTGCTGATCTTCAAAACGAAGTAGAAGACTTGTCCCTTGAGAAAGACAAGGCCATCCAGGCGACCAAGGTTGCCTTCCAGGACGGCTTCTGTCTGGCTCGTCATCAAGTTATGAAGAAATACCCAGATCTCGACCTTTCCTTTCTGGCTGCCCTGGACATTCCCGAGGGGCCTCGGTGGACTAGGTCAAAAATCGAGCTCCTCAACCTGCCATTTGCCCCTTCTTCGGCACCGAAGGTGGTGGCTAAATACACAAGAGCTGGAGCCTCCCATGACACCGGGATCCCTTAGATGTTCTAGGGCCTTTGCCTTCTTCTTTTTCTTTTGTAATTTTTCTTCTTATAACCTCCTCCTTGTAATAAGGCCTTCTTCAATGAAATTTTTCCTTCCTTTAGAATTTGGTTAAGTCTTCGAGCAGTAATTTTTATTTCCCAGTTATCCCGACCACTTTCGGTCATGGGACTTCAGAAAATAGGTTTTGCTTGCTTTGTTAGTCGTCTTCGGAAAAACGTTCAATTTCGACGAATTCCCTTAAGCGAAATTTTAGCCTACTTTTGGGCCTACTTGTGATGGATTTACTTTTTGGGAGAATGACCCAATCAACTTCAGAAGGAATACGTGACTTTCGCAAGCTTTTTGCTTAAGCTTTGTTCGGCGAGAATTCTTTGGTGGAAGAAAATTCCTATACTTAGAAACTTTTTCTAACTTGTACAATTTCTTATCAAAATTCTAAGTATAGAATTTCTTCAAGGCGTTCGAGTGCCATGTATTTTTCAATTCTCCACCTTCGGTGTCACCAAGCTTATAGACTCCATTTCGGACTTCATTAAGGACCAAGTAAGGCCCTTCCCAGTTCGCCCGAAGTACCCCATGGGACAGCCTTCAGGGTTCGAATTCGGCCTTTCGGAGAACGAGGTCTCCTTTCCTTATTCCTTTTAGCCTAACGCGCAAGTTCGCGGCTGTGGCCACTCTTTGCTGAAAGGCCTTCCTTCTAAGTTCAGCCACCTCTCTGTGTTCGTCAATCAGGTCGAGCTTAGTTCTCAATCCGAGGTCGTTCCCTCCTTCGTCGAACACTTGTACTCTGACTGATGGCTGTACTACCTCGATAGGGATAATGGCCTCTGTGCCGAAGACGAGCGAAAAAGGTGTCTCACCCGTGGCCCTTCGGGGTGTTGTCCGATAACTCCATAGCACACTAGGAAGTTCTCCTGGCCACTTTCCCTTTGCTTCCCCCAACCTCTTTTTCAGACCCTCTTTTATGGTTCTGTTGGATACCTCTACTTGTCCGTTGCTCTGGGGATGAGCTACCGGGGCGAAGTGCATTTTTATTCCGAGGTTGGTGATGAATTCTTGGAATCCCTTGTCCGTAAATTGGGAACCATTATCGGCCACTATCACCCTCGGTATGCCAAATCTGCATATAATGTTCTTCCAGATGAATTTTTGTATATCCTTTGCCGAAATGGTTGCTAGGGGTTCTGCCTCGACCCATTTAGTGAAGTAATCCACTGCCACTACGCAGAACTTCACTCCTCCAGGTGCTGTCGGGAGTGGCCCGATGAGGTCTATGCCCCAAACTGCAAAGGGACAGGGGTAGTCTACCGAGGTTATTAATTCCGAGGGCAGCCTTTGGACGCTGGTGTGTCTTTGGCAATTGTCACATTTTTGGACAAACTGCCTTGCGTCCTTTCTTAGGGTGGGCCAGAAGTACCCTTGGCGGAGTATTACTCCCGCCAAGGCGTCAGTTCCGATGTGGGAACCACAAGCCCCCTCGTGGACTTCTTCGAGAACTATCCTAGCGTCCTCTTCGCTGACACACCTTTGTAGCGGACTCGCATACCCCTGCCGGTATAATTCTTCCCCAATTAGGAAATATCGTCCGGAACGTCTTCGCACTTTTGCCGCTTCGTGAGGATCATCGGGAAGCTCTGCGGTTGTAAGATACCTCTTTATAGGATTTTTCCACCCTTTTTCCGAGGTTGCTATGCTCAGCGTCGCTATGCTCGGGTGGCTCAACACTTCGGTGAACCTTTTTGATTTGGCCAAGCTGTCCACTTCGGTATTGTCTCGGTGAGGTACATTTTCAATATGTACTGCGTCGAACTCCTGGATGAGCTTTGATACGAACTCGTGATATTTTGCCAAAGTCGGATCCTTCGCGCTATAGTCCCCTGCCATCTGCCGCACCACTAGCTGGGAATCGCTGTGGGCTTTTAGGTTTCTTACACCAATCTTTCTAGCCAGGCGTAACCCTGCTATGAGAGCTTCGTATTCTGCCACATTGTTGGTGACGTTAAACCCAAATTTGATGGCTTTCATGACTTCCAAACCTTCGGGACCGCGAATAATTACCCCAGCTCCCTGGTGTTCGGAGCCGGAGGCCCCATCTACAAACAGAGTCCATTCTGGCTCACTTTTGCCGAGGTCCGATTGATCACCTTCGGCAACGGGTACTTCAGCAATGAAGTCCACTAGAGCTTGGGCTTTTATTGCTTTCCTTGGCTCATAAGTGATATCATACTCGCCGAGCTCTATGCACCACTTGGAAAGCCTTCCCGAATGGTCTACTCTCTTCATGACATCCCGAAGAGGTAGGTTACTTCGGATAATAATGGGGTGAGCTTGAAAGTACGGACGCAGTCTTCTGCTTGCCAGCACCAGGGCATAGATAGCTTTTTGTAGTAGGGGATACCTGACTTCGGCGCCATGCAGGGACTTGCTCACGTAGTATACTGGCCATTGTTCCGCCCCCTCTTCCTTCACGAGAACCAAACTCAGTGCTTTTTCTGTAATGGCGAGGTATAGTACAAGGGGTTCTCCCTCTCGTGGTTGCCGAAGAGTGGGTAGACGAGCTAGATAGACTTTGAGCTCTTCCCAGGCCTTTTGCCAATCCTCGTTCCAAGGATGGTCATCGTTTTTGAGGTCACCACCTGTTGACACCCAATTTCGTCCGGCCTTTTTTTTTTTTTTTTTTTTTTTTTAAATTTTAAAAATTTTATTTAAAAAAAAAACTAATTAAAAAAATTATTATTATTATTATTATTGCTAAAAAATTTTAATTAGTTTAAAATATATTTTTATTTTGAGAAGATTTGATTTAAAATAATATATGTGTGAATATGTATGTGTTTGAAATAAAAATAAAATTTCAGAAAAAAAAATGACAAAAAATTAAAAGTTTGAAGTAAAAATGACAAAATTGAGAAGTTTCGGACAAAATTGACAAATTATGAAAGTTTCAGGAGCTTTGGTTAATTTTTCGGGTCAATTTTGGGCCTAAACGGACGTTTCTGGCCCAAATTGACAGAAAACGTTAAAATTGTCAAAATCAGAAGCTTCTGAGCTTATCCAGAGCTGGAGTAACGTAAAGGACTGAAACTGTCATTTTACCAATTTAAAAGATAAGTTTGATATTTTTTGATTAATTTATCCGTCCACAGTTCAGCCAAGATCCTTCTATAAATACCCCCCCAAATTCAGTGATGAAGAGAGGAAAAATACATAGAAATCTTAGAGCTCCGTTTTAAAAAAAAGATAAAATTACAGCCTTATTCCCTAGCTTATCCTCTCTCTGCTAGAAAGTCCCAAACTTTGTTTTCTTACGATCAGACCATCTTCTTCCTTTCTCTTTCTTCCGTTTCTCTCGCTGCCCCTTCCTCTTTTACTCCGCCACCGCCGTCTACCTTCACGCCGTCGTCACCCCCACCTTCACGCCGCCGTCGTCGCCCCACGCCGCCGTCGCTCCTCCGCCGTCCCTGCTCACCGTCCTCGCCGTTTCTTTTTTTTCTTCTTCTCTTCTTCCTTCCAGCCGCCGCGTCCCTCGCCGTGCCCCCTCCCCGCCGTCGCGTCGCCGCCGGCCACCGCCTGACCCCCTCTCCTCCGCCTCATCCCTGCACGCCGCCCGTCGTTTCCTCCCCAGCCCTGCCGTGGTCGTCCGTCGCGTTTTCCCGTTTCTGAAAATTCAAAATTTTCTTTCTATAGGTAAAATTCTATTTTCATCCTCTATCTTTTCATTATTGTTCATTTGAGTTACTAACTTTTCTTTTATCCTTGCAGAAAACTAAAATCCTAACTTGTTTTACTTGTTTATTCATTATTAATTGTTATTATTACTAACCTTTTGTTTTATTGTTCTTAACAATTGATTAATCTAACTTTACTAACTTTTGTATTTATTGTTATTAACAACTAATTGATCTAACATTACTAACTTTTATTTTTATTGTTACTAACAATTAACTCAACTAACATCACTAACTTTTATTATTATTGTTACTAACAATTAACTCAACTAACATCACTAACTTTTATTATTATTGTTGTTACTAACTAACTAACTTCACTAACTTTTATTTTTGTTATACTAACAATTAATTGTGCTAACCACTAACTTTTATTATTATTGTTATCACTAACTTTTATTTTTGTTATACTAACAATTAATTGTGCTAACCACTAACTTTTATTATTATTGTTATCACTAACCATTTAATTTTTGCTATACTAACAATTAACTGTGCTAACCACTAACTTTCATTATTATTGTTATCACTAACCATTTAATTTTTGCTATACTAACAATTAACTGTACTGACCGCTAACTTTTATTATTATGGACTAACCATTTATTCCGCTTACTTATTAGGACTAATCAAGAATCCAATTTTTACAAAGCCCCCATCCTTTATTATTTGGCACATATTTTTATTTCTTTTAAAGTAATCAAAAGTTAACCTTTATTTCCTTTTATTAAAAACATAATTAAATAATTCCAAAAATACAAATCAATTTTTTTTTAAACACGTCTTTAAAGTAATGATATTTAAAATTTAAAAAAATTCAAGAAAAATAATAATAAAATTATGATTTTATTAATAATTAATTAAATAAAATTTAATAAAAATTAAATTCCATGACCAAATGATCCGCCAGGATCCATGGCTTGGAAAATATTTTAAATAAAGTATATAAATCATTTTTTTAAATAAAGTATATAAATAAATTTTCCTTTTATTATTAAAAAATAAAAAAAAACTTTGGGATAATATTTTACTTATTTATTTTTATTCAGTAATATTTTACTTTTTGATTGAAAAACTTTGGGATAATATTTTACTTATTTTTTTTATCCAGTAATATTTTACTTATTTCTCTTAAAATAATAAAAAGATATAACTTTTTGTTTCCTTTATTAAACAAAATAAAAATTTTACCCAAATAATTTCAAATAAAGGTAATAAAAAAAATTAAATTTTCTCTTAAATATTTTAGACTTATAAATTACATAATTACTTTAAGATCTTTTATCAAGAATAAAAAAACAAAATTTATGAATATCAAGACTTTTCTTTCACTTAGATTTTTTTTAAATATATAACTCTTTGTTTTCTTTAGTAAATAAAATTTCATTAAATAATTAAATAACTACTTTTTGGCTAACCTTTTACCAAATAAAATGAATAAAAGAAATATTAAGATTTTTCTTTTATTTTTGAAATATACATATAAATTTTTAGTTTTTTTATTAAATGATCACTTTTGATTAATCTTTTCTTAAAAAAATAAAATAAATAAAATATTAAGACTTTACTTTTAGTTTTTAAAATATACATCTTTAGTTTTCTTCATTAAATAAATAAAACCTTGATTAAATAATTTCTTTTTGGCTTAACTTTTATCAAATAAAAAGAATAAACAAAAAAAAGAATAAAAGAATAATAAAATAGTTTATAATTTTTTTAAAATTATTAAAAATTCAAAATTTTCATAATACTAATAATTAATTTCATTAAATAATTAACAATAAATTAAAATAATTTCCATAATCGGATGATCCGGCAGGATCTACGGTTTGGAAAATATTAACCTTTTAAAATGAATAAATTAAATAAAAAGGTAAAAATTCATATTTACGATATGGATTAAATTATTTCATCAAATTCCGTGTCCGGGTGACTCGGCAGAGTCCATGGTTCGGAAGTATCAAATTTTATACAAATTAATTACCAAAAATCCACATCCGACTAAATAATTCAGTTAAAATTTTTAATTTTGAAAATTAACTGAAGTTGTTAAAAAGAAAAGTAAAACAAAATTAAAATCAACTAAGGTGCCAATTTTGGGCGCTATAACAAAGTTGTTTTAGTGTAACCGTACTCCCGAACCCCCGAACTCTCGCAGACCATATTTTAGGTGTCCAATCGACCTAGGTAAACCGATTGGTGGCGACTCTAGAAAACCCGACGTTGCTACACCACCATTTTTGCTGCCTTGGTGAGGACCTTAAAGAATGCTCGGCAGCGATCCCCATACCTGGAAATGAATCTGCTAAGGGACGATATTTTCCTAGTGAGCCTTTGCACATCCTTTGTTGTAACAGGAGTTCGGAATTCAAGTAGTGCTTTCACTTTTCCCGGGTTGGCATCGATACCTCTTTCCGATACCATAAATCCAAGGAACTTGCCTGAGCTTACGCTGAAGACGTATTTTCAGGATTGAGGCGAATTCCGAATGCTCTAAGTTGGTGGAAAGTTTCTCCCAATTGTGCAATATGACTGCCAGGTAATTTTCTCTTAACTTTCATGTCATCAACATAGACTTCCATGTTCCTCCCTATTTGGTCGTTGAAGACCTTGTTCATTAGCCTCTGGTAGGTGGATCCTGCATTTTTAAGCCCGAAGGGCATTCTGACGTAGCAATATGTACCGCCTTCAGTGATGAAGGCAGTTTTTCCCTCATATTTGGAGTCCATCCTGATTTGATGATACCCACTGAAGGCGTCGAGGAAGCTCAGGAGTCCATATTTAGCAGTCGAGTCTACCAATTGATCTATTGGCGGGAGAGGTGTGTTGAGAGGCTTCGCTTTTTTTGGCGAACAGGCTTTGCCTCTGGGCTCACTTTAAGGCTATGTTGTATTATGCGAGGGTCTACCCCAGCCATGTCTTTCGATGAGTAGGCAAACAGATCCTTATTCATTAGCAAGAAAGATACAAGTTTTTCCTTGTCACCTTCGGCCAATTTTTTCCCTATTCGGATATTCCGGCCTGGGACAAGCTCTATGTCTTCCGTTTCTATTTTCTCAGAATCTTCTGTTCCTTCTCCTTTTGACTCTTCTACTAGTGCGACCTTCATTTCCATAGTCTGCGCGCAGTTTGTCACCGGGGCTTTCCTCACTTTGACAAACACCTTCCTCACCTCCCCCTGGTCGATGGAGATATCAGCATCTCCATCCTTGGTGGCGAAGGTGACAGTTAGGTACTTTACATTCGGGCGGATGTGGAGGTTCCCTTGCGTTTGCCTCCCAAGAATGGTGTTATATGACGAAGGCACATCTATGACGATGAACCTTGTCATTATAGAGGCAAACAACCCGTCTTTGTTGTTTATTGAAGTTCCCCTTAGCATCAAGGGAAGATCAATCCAGCCGAGGATGGGGAGTTCGAACGATCCCACTCCAAAAGTAGGAGAAGTGACGGACTTGAGGTCGCTCCTTGAAATACCCAAACTCGGTAGTAGGTGTCAGAATAAGACGTCCGCATTTGAACCATCATTGAGCAGTACTCTCTTGACGTCCTAGCTTCCTATCCTTGCCATAACCAGCAGTGGATCATCATGAGGAAATATGATGGTGGACCCATCTTTCCGAACAAGTTTTTTTTATGGGTTCCCGTATTCCATCACTGAAATCTCCCTGGCTTTCCTTTTCCTTTCTGCCAATGGCAGTCCTGTTGTGATCATTTGTATCACTCCTATCTGGGGTGGCGGACGCCTTTTTGTACTTTGGTTCCAGTGTCTATCGTAGTCATACTCCCCATCATCTCTTTCCCCCTACTCTTCTCTTTTTCCAATTGGGGAGGGCATCCGCAGGTAACGTCGGAGTTGACCTTGCTTTATCAGGGATTCTATGTATTTCCTTAGTTGGAAGCAGTCCTCGGTATCGTGCCCGTGGTCCCGATGGAATTGCCAGAACTTCTTCATGTTCTTTTTGTTGTCCGAGGTCATGGCCTTCGGTCGTTGGATCTGAGTTCCTTGCCTTTCCATCGCCATAAGGATGTTCGTCCTTGTGGTTTTTAGGGGAGTGAAAACCAATGGCTTCCTTCCCTTAAGCTTCCGAGGTCGTCCCCTTGATTCGGTTGGGTAGCGAGTTTGCTGGCTCGGCCCCTCGGTGCGAATGTGATCAGGTTTTGGGTTTCCCATTCTCAGTTCTTCAGCAATCATGTGCTGCTTGGCCCTTCGGTAAAATTCACCGAGTGTGTCGGGGGGATCCTTGGAGAATTCATAGAACAACTAGGGGTCTCTCCGAAGTCCTCGTGTCATGGCCAAGATACGTATTTCTGGCCTGAAGTATGGAACACTTAAGGCTTCCCGGTTGAACCTTTCGACATAGTCGCGAATGGTTTCTCCATTTTTCTGCGCTATGTCAAACATTTGGACTGGCGTCTTCGCCGTTGGCCGGCTTCTGATGAATTGCTGTGTAAAGGCAGTAGACAACTCTTGGAACTCCATGATGGTTCCAGGAGCCAGTGGGTTGTACCATGCCGTTGCTGGTCCACCAAGGGTGACCTCAAAACATTTACACAAGGTGGCGTCATCAGCACCGTGCAATACCATGCTGCGCTTGTATTTGGTCAGACGAGCCTGAGGGTCAGTTCGGCCATCGTAGGTCTCCAACCAAGGTCACTCGGCATGGGTGCTTCGACCACCGCTCAGGTGAATGGTGATTCGTCTCCATTGAAGGTTTATGACAACCTAGTCCAAATGGGCTTCCGAGCTACATATCTCTCCACTCTTTCTAGCCTCTTTAGGATTTTTTCCATGAGGAGTGTGGCACTGGGCTCTTCTTCCAGCTGTCTAGAGGCCTCCGGGAGCGAAGGCTGACGTCTCCCTTTTGGGGAGTGGCTTCGGCGCCGAGGAGATAACGATTTTTCTTCAGGTGAAGAACTCATTCAGCGGGGAGTTCTGGTCATTTTGGCCCTGTTTCCCCCGTAGGTCGCGCCCTATGAGGTATATTTTCCGTCGAGGACTCATCATGTTGATCCCCGCTTCTCGAACTCCAATGAGTTGACCTGGGACTCTTTTCCCGGTGAGTTGCTGGTGAAGAGGGCCCTCGACCCGAAGTTGGATGTGGCCATCTTCAGTCCAATTGCCGCGTTATTTCAGCCACGACGGAGCGTTGGAACTCACGCAGGAAGCCCATGGTAATAGTCAAAGGATGTTTATCCTCAGGCAAGGACATCCCTGCTGCAGTTTGTTCGGTTGCCGGTTGAACCCCTGGCGCGAACGGGGACTTCGGAAGTCCCTTGTCCTTGGAATGCCGAGTTTCAACGACGGCGACCTGGGGGTGGGTTCCCACAGACGGCGCCAAATGATGCTCTGCAGCATCTTCGTTGTGTGGCATGGTGAGACCGAGAGGGACTTCCAGTGAAGGAGAACATCTGAGGTGGAGATTTCCCAGGAGAATATACCTGAAACACTCAGAAAACAGGGGTTAGGAGGTCCCTGGAGTCTTTTTCCGGGGAAGAGCTTCTGACACCCAAGTCAGTGTTTTGGAGGTGGAGAGAAAGTTCTGGGGGTCAAAGATTCTTGCATGTTTTACGTTTTTTCGGGGGAGGCGAGCTCCTTCGCTGAGTCCGTTTCCTTAGTATATAAAGGAGGGTGTGGTCCGCTCAGATTGCGACACGTGTTCTGTCGGATATAATATGTACTTTTGGGATTGGGGGCCTCTAGCCGCCTGCAGGCTCCTCGAGCCACGGGCTAGGGCTGGAATAGCCCTACATGACAAGACGTAGGCGGCGTTGGCGTGTTAGAGTGCATATGAGGGCGGCGTGTAGTATGTGAGGGTGACATGTCAGAGGCTCCTTAATTGCTTCTGCCGTACTCCTGAGGTCCCTTCGGTTAAGGTCACCCTTCGGAATAAGGTCCCTTCTCCCAAAGTTGTCTTAGTAGTTCGGGGGTTTCCTTGGGACTGAAGCTCCTCGTTCAGGGGGATTTTCTTCTGCCGAAGGTGGCTGGTCCTTCCAAGGTGGCTGACTTGGCCGCTTTTCTGAGGGAGGCGACGCGCTATTTTCCCTAGGTCAGTACTGTTATTCCCGGGGGTGCTGGTGGGCCACCGAGGTCGTATGCCCAAGGCGTCAGACTCCCTCTTTCCCAGGTTGGCACTGGTACTCCTTACGGGTGGTGCTTGATTTCTCGAGTGTGATATCTGGCCGAAGTTCACAGGTTTAAGGGGCGATAGCACTTCAGCTATCATCATCCTGCTAAGGCAGCTTGTTAACTGGGCTATTGAAGTCCATTAGAGCAATCCTCCATGTCTTTCTTTTTCTTTTTGCCGATGGTATACTAGTTGTAACTGTCTGTATGGCCCCAGCTAGTGAAGCTGGTTGCCTTTGAAGGCTCCTTTTACTTTGGTGTTTGTTATAGTCATATTCCCCATCATCGTACCTTCTCTCCTTCTTCCTTCTATCACGAGACTTTAAAGAATGCAAATAGATATATCGACTAGGCTAGCCTTACTTAATTAGGGATTCGATATACTTTCTCAATTTGAAACAATCGTAGGTATGATGGTCCTGGTCCCTATGTAATTGGCAACATTTCTTCATGTTCTTTTTATTGTCTGAAGTCATAGGCTTTAAATGCTGAATCATTGCTCTTTGCTTTTCAAAGGCCATCAGGAAATTGGTTTCTAATCTTCATAGAATTAAAAATTTGTTTCCAATTTCTTTGTTTAGGGCATAAACCTAATCTTAGTAGAATTACAAAATTTCAGTTTCAGTATAACATAACAAGTGGTGGCAGAATCGGAACATAGAGGAAAAATGTTCAATAACGAAGTCCAACTTCTAGAGGGCATAATTTTTGCATTATTATCAGAATTGCTATTATAATTTGTTGTTTTGAATGTAATTTGCCCTCTATGACTGCATCTCACGGGCTAAAAAAATGTTATTTTGTAGGGTATCCAAGAGTTTAAAAGATAGGAAACTTTCAATAAATTGAGGAAGGAAGGAGTAGCTTACAACAAAATCTACTTTATGTGTCCAAAATCTAATTTTAGTGAGTCTGAAGTGGTGTACAATGAAGTGGTGTACAATGAAGTGATGGCTTTCCAACAGAACTAGAATCAAACATTGAAGCAACTTGTTTCCCCTATATTGGACCAACAACCTTTATGCATTATTTTTGTAGTTTTAGATGAGAATGTTGCATTTGAGCTTAAATATAGACCAATACATCTTTTGCTTTCTTTCCTTGGTTTTGTAGGTGAAGATCCTCATAAACATCTTAAGGAGTTCCATGTAGTTTGCATTAGAATGAAGCTTACTAGAGTCATAGAGGAGCAAATAAAGTTGAGGGCTTTTCCATTTTCCTTGAAGGATTCAGCAAAAGAATGGTTCCACTATCTACCCTACGAAAGTGTCAACACATGAAATGAGATTGATGCCCAGTGGTATCCCCGTTGTATGACATGTTGGCCTGAAGGAGAGACTTCTGGTATGAAGGTGCCTGAAACACTCAGAAGAATAAGGGTTAGAACCTCCTCGGAATATGTTTCTAGGGGAGGAGCCTTTAACGCCCAAGTTAGTGTTTATGAGAGTAGTAGTAGTAAGGAATAGAGAGTGAGGAAAATAGCGAGAGTTCTGTGTCCTGTGCTTACCAAGGTCCTTCCTAAGTATTTATAGGAGGGTAGAGGGATGAGGCCGTTTGATATAGCCTGTTCAGATTGTGACACGTGTTCAATCATATTTGATCCATACCCTCGGAGATAGGTATCTCCAGCTGGTTGTAGGCCATTCTGGCTAGAGGGCAAGGGGGTGTGTGAGGTCTCTCTGTCAAAGGCTCCTTAACCATTTTTGTCATATCTTCGTAAGACCACTTTAGAGAACGAGACCCCTTTGGGGTATGAGACCCCTTCGGATGCAGATTATCACTGAGGGTTATCAAGAAAGGCCCTTCGGCGGAGCGGATCACCTTCGAAAGATGTTTTTTTCTGCCAAGGATGGGGGATCTACTTTTCCGAGGTCGGTACTTTAGCGAAAAGGACCACCTTCCCAAGGGTGGTGTGAGTGTCCCCTGAGGTCGGTGCTAAACCCTCTCCGAGAATGGTGAGGGCCCCCTTTTCCTGAGGTTGGTCACTTGTGCCAACTGAGGGTGGTGCTCATCAAACCGATTTGGGAGTTCTCTAGGGGTAATAGCCCTTCGGCTATCACATGCCCCCCTTAAAAAGTCGATGTTGTATCTTCGGTGGTTGAGCTTTTGCAAGCGTATCATAGAACTCTTTGTGGGAGGTGACAATCATCTTTTTATGACTGAATTTTTGACCGAGGTTACCTTCTTTGGAAGACGGCACCTCTTCGGTCAAAGATGCCTCTCCCATCCAAGGTAGCTCATTCAGAGTTAAGTGGTACTCCTCGTTTCTTAGTCGAGCTTTTTATGTTCCCAAAGTTCTTTTTTTGATCTAGAGGGCATATTCCCCTTCTGAGTTTTTTGTTTTCTACTAGTGAATTGTCACTTTTTCTAACCAGATAAACACATCACTTCGGGCTAGGCTTGCATAGGTCTGCCATCTGTTAGAAGGCATGCCTTTATTTCTCGTGTCAGGTGACACGTGTCATTAGGGGACTGGTGAACGGTCATATCCGTTACGTCGGTTATGTCCCTTCACTTGTGAGGGGTCATTATGGTGATGTTTCGCCTGCCTCATTCGGTCTATATAAGTGCTTCCTCTTTCAGAGTCCTCCACTCTTCTCATTTTTCATTACTTTTGCTCTTTGATTTTTTCTTCTTTTTCACCTTCTCTTTGGCGGTGGTGCTAGCGGCGGAGTGATTTCCGGCGAGTCTATGGTGATTTCTGAAGTTACCCTCTTCATCCTGAACTAGGTGGGTTTATTTTCGAACTACTAGTTTTTTCTCTAAATCCTTTTTCTTTTTTCTTCTCGAAGTTGGTTTCTTTTCTGAAGATGTCAACCTCCCAAGTTGAAGTTCAGTACATCCTCGAGAGTTGGCTCTCTCTTAACTCTCATCTGAGCTGTGCCATTTCGAAAAAAAGTGAAGAAGTGGTCGGCTAAGTTTTTTCTCTTTTCCTATGCCATCACCAGGCTCCCTAGTCCTGGTATACCTAGTTATAACATTCGGTCAAATGAGATCACTGTCTTTCAGCCAGAGCTAAAGGTGGGACTCTGGTATCCCTCTCCGAAGACGGTTTGTGACTTTTGCCAATTCCATGGCATAGCCGTGAACCAGCTTCCCCCGAACTCTTATTCTTTTTTCAACGCCTTCCTTTGTATGTGTGGGGTCTTCAAGGTAGAGCCCCACTTCATCTCATGCAATATTACAAACTCCATCCGGTTCCAAAGGGCGGGTTCTACTTCTTGCTCACTTGGGGTTCTGGGAGTAAAAGGTATACATTCACCTTCGGAACAAAGGATAGTTGGTGAGGGTGGCAGAAGAAGTTTTTCTTATTGAAGGTGGATGAGCAGTGGAAGGACATGCCAACCCAGTGGGCTTCGAGGATCCTCGATATCGACGTAGTTGATCTGAGGAAGCTCTTAACTCTAGAGATTGAGTCCCAATTTGAGGAATTCAACAGCTGTATTTGGATTGTCGCGGATTGGGACCCCAAGATCCATCCACGTTCTCTATACCCTTTCCCCATCAGATGGAGTTTCATGACCAAAGAGGTCTTTCGGGAGCTCGGGGTGATCAAGGAACACATTACCGATGAAAGTATGTCAAAGCCCTTGTTTGACAGCAAAAAGGCATGGTTGGTGATGCTCCTTCAGGGTGAACTCACGTACTCGGCACTTCAAGAGAGTAAGTACCTACCCAGATTTAGTCATATACATCCTTCTGTACTTACACTAATGTTTTTCATTTTGCAGAGATGGGTGATAAGTCTGCTACCTTTTACAAGAGACTCTTCCTCGGCCAGGCCGAAAAGGGGGAATAGCAGAAAAAGAAGGCAGCGTCGAAGAAGAAGAAGGCGCCAGGCGGACCCTCTTCGGTGTCGAAGTTGAAGAAGGCGAAGGAGGACTCCCTTCCACCTTTGCCCGAAGGAGAAGTAGATGTGCTAGATCAGACTCCTGTTCACACCGATCACTCTTTAGAGCTGGCCATCTACTTGACTCCTCTAAGTCCAAGTACTGCGGTGGAGACTTTGGGGGCCTTGGTTGGGGGACTTTCGGTCGAAGAGCTCGAGGAACGCCGAAAGAAAAAAGGCAAAGGTGTTCTCATCAAGGTCCTCGATGTTAATGACTCCAAAGGAGAAGACGCCAAACTCCCTCCAGGTTTGTCCCTTAGCCATTCTTCTATGAGTTTGGGAATTTTTGGTATTTTAGACCTTATAGATGAATGACTAAGGGATAATGTTCTAATGGAACTTCGGCGTGACTTTGCAGGCGAAGGAGCGCAGGCTCCATGGGTGGAGGATGACCCTCAGAAGAGGGCTATTTGGAACTCTAAAATTCGGAGGGACAAGGTTCCAAGGGAGCCCTTCTGGACTTTCATAGAGGACATGAACCTGTTCTCCAAGGATAACCAAAAAATGGCTCCCCAAATGGCGAAGGGCATTATCATGAATGCCACTTTTCAGTCCCTAACCGAGGAGTGCCTAAATGAGGAGGTCCTCATCACGAGGATGACCGAACAGGCTGCCCAGGTAATCTTCAACCATTTAGGACTTGGAAAAATTTTCTAAGTCTTGTTCCTTTTTTACCCTTATTCAAAATTTTCCCCTTTTGCAGCTGTTGGCGTACAGTGGGTACCTTCGGGCCTGGGCAGCTAAGTAGTCTTTGGTGCAAAGTCGATTGGAGGAAAGCTTGGCCAAGGCCAAGGAACTTTTTGCCAGCTCCGTCGTTAAGTATGGCGAGCTTAACAAGATAGCCAAGAAGGACCTGTCCAACCTTCAGTAGGAAGTTCTAAAGAGCCAAGGCGAACTGATGGAGGATTTTCCTTCAAGCTATCCGACCTCGGGGTGAAGGTGATATCTCTAACCTCGGCGAACGAGGCTTTCCAAAAGGAGAAGGATGAAGCCATTGCCGATCTTTGAAAGGCATTTGGTCTCAACTCTGAACTTCAAGTCGAGGTCAATCAGCTGAGGAAGGAGAAGGAGAAGAAGAAGAAGAAATTCGAGAAGGAGATCGAGGTCCTCAAGAAGGAGCTGGAGGACTTAAAGGCAGAGAAGGCAAAGTCTAATGAGGCAACTAAGTCCTTTTATCAGGACGGTTTTTGCCTTGCCCACCACCAAGTCCTGTCCAAGTTTCCTGACCTCGACTTTTCCTTTCTGGTGGCTCTGGACATTCTTGAAGGACCATCTTCGGAATGGACGAGGGTGGAGTTTCTAAATCTCCCCATTCATTCTCCTTTGGGAACTGAGATTAGTGCTGACAAAGTCAACGCCGAAGGTGATGGAACCGAAGATGTCGAAGAGCCAAAAGGTAGTCAGGACCCCGAATAGACCTCCTTTTTCTTCCTTTTCTTTTGTAATCTACCTCTTTTATTTCTTCAATGAATAAAGTTTTATCGGAACTCTTCTGCGAAATTTTGGCTAAGTTCATGAGTGGTATGCCTTCGGGAGAGTTTCGACCTTCAGCCTTTGTCTCTTTTGAACATTTTACAACTATCTTTGGTTATCCTTCTTTGGCAAAGCTAAATTTGCGCACAAGAAAATGGTTAAGTATCTTTGGTATCGACCGTGTTCGGTTAACTACCTTCGGGGAACTTGTACTCTCGGTTTCCTTTCATCAGCTCAAACCATATTAAGCTAATATTCCTTTAGTAAACTTATACAAGTTACTCATGGACCTTCGGAAGCAACAACATTTGGTTTGCCATCTTCGGTATTTTGCGTAATTTTGCCTTTGAAAATTTTTCTAAGTGTACATACACTTATACACTTTAGGAAATAACCCTCATCGGCATTAACCACGTTCGGCCAATAGCCTTCGGTGAATCAGTTAGGTATTTTTAGGGCCAACCATGTTTGAGGGTGTCCAACCATCTTCGGTAAAGACTACATATTTTCCCAAATGCTCCTTCAGGAATGACCATGCTCGGTTTTTTCACTTGGAACCGACATTGTTCGGTTTACTCTCTTGGAATCAACCATTTTAGGTCAATGTCCTTTGGCAAAAATGTATATCTTTACATATTCACCATCGAAAAGAAAACCACATTCGGTTGCCCACCTTCGGCATCTTTTGCACAATTTTTCTCTTGAAAATTTTTCTAAGTGTAGAATTTTTTCAAAGAGTCTGAATGCCATGTATTTTTCAATTCTCCACCTTTGGTATCACCGAGCTTGTAGACTCATGGCCGAACTTCTTTGAGGACTAAGTAAGGTCCATCCCAGTTTTGCCAAAGTACTCAGTGAAATGGCCTTTGGGCTTTAAATTCAGCCTTTCGGAGAATGAGGTCCCCTTTCTTGATTCCTTTACGCTTAACATGCAAGTTCATAGCAACGGCTATTCTCTGTTGAAAAGATTTTCTTCTGAGGTCGGCCATCTCTCTATGCTCCTCAATAAGATCCAACTTGGTTCTTAAACCGAGGTTGTTCCCTTATTCATCGAATACCTGTACCCTCGCAGATGGCTGTATGGCCTCGACAGGGATAATGGCCTCCATGCCGAAGATGAGTGAGAAGGGTGTCTCACCCGTGGCCCTTTAGGGAGTTGTTCGGTAGCTCCACAGCACACTTAGGAGCTATTCTGCCCATTTCCCCTTCGCTTCCTTCAGCCTCTTTTTCAAGCCATCTTTTATCATTCTGTTGGATACTTCAACTTGCCCATTGCTCTGAGGATAGGCCACTAGGGCAAAGTGCAATTTTATCCTGCGGTCGGTTTTGAATTCTTGGAACCCCTTATCAGTAAACTAGGAACCATTATCAACTACTATCACCCTCGGCACACCAAATCTACATATGATGCTTTTTCAGACAAATCTTTGTATGTCCTTCACCGATATTGCTACTAAAGCCTTTGCCTCGATCCATTTGGTGAAATAGTCTGCTGCGACTACGCAGAACTTGACTCCTCCTAGAGTTGTTAGGAAAGGTCCAATGAGGTCGAGACCCTAAATACCGAAGGGGCAACGGTAGTTTGCCGAAGTTATGACTTCCGAGGGTAGTCTCTGGATAGGAGCATGTCTCTGGCATCTGTCGCATTTCTGGATGAACTGCCTCGCGTCCTTCCTTAAGGTAGGCTAGAAGTATCCCTGGCAAAGTAGTACCCCAGAAAGGGCATCAGTTACTATGTGAGAACTACAAGCCCCCTTATCGACTTCTTTAAGGACCATCTAAACATCCTCTTCGTTGACACACCTCTGTAACGAACTTGCGTACCCTTGTCGGTACAATTCTTCCCCAATCATGAAGTATCTTCCTGAGCACTTTTGCACTTTCATGGCTTCAAGAGGATCTACAAGAAGTTCCGAAGTTGTGAGGTATTTCTTGATAGGATCTTTCCACCCTTTGCCCGAGGTCGTTATGCACATTATCACTATACTTGGTTGGTATAGTACTTCAGTGGACTCTTTTGATTTGGTCAAAGTATCTGCTTCCATATTATCTCATCGAGGTATGTTTTCTATACGTCTTGTGTCGAACTCTTGGATAAGCTTATTTACAAAGTCATGCTATTTTGCCAAGTTTGGGTCCTTTGCGCTGTAGTCCCCTGCCATCTGTCGTACCACTAACTGAGAATCATTGTGGGCCTTCAGATTCTTTACACCAACTCTTTTTGCCAGCCACAAGCCTACTATAAGGTCTTCATATTCCATGACATTGTTGGTGAGATTGCATCCAAATTTGATGCCCTTCCTGTCTTCCATACCTTCGGGCCCACGGAGGATTACTCCAGCTCCTTAGTGTTAGGAACCAGAGGCTCCATCAACAAAGGGTGTCCACTCAGGTTCATCTTTTCCAAGGTCTTCCGAGGTATCCTCGATTTTTGGGACTTCGGCAATGAAGTCCGCCAATGCTTGGTCCTTTATTGCCCTTCTTGGCTCATAGGTGATGTCATATTCACCGAGCTCAATTCACCATTTTGACAATCTTCCCAAGTGGTCTACCTTTCTCATGACATCTCGAAGAGGTAGGTTACTTCAGACCATGATAGGGTGCCCTTGGAAGTAATGTCGCAACCTTCTACTTGCCAACACTAGGGCATAGATGGCCTTCTGCAGAAAAGGGTACCTAACTTCGGCACCATGCAGGGACTTACTCACATAGTACACTAGCCATTGCTTTCCTCCCTCTTCCTTTACTACGACTGAGCTTACTGCCTTTTTAGTGACGGCGAGATAGAGGATGAGGGGTTATCCCTCCCGCGGCTAACGAAGTGTCGGCAGATAGGTTAGGTAGTTTCTGAGCTCATCCCAAGCCTTTTGGTAGTCTTCATTCCAAGGGTGTTCCTTGGGACTGAGGTCACCTTCATTTTTCACTGCTTTGGTGAGCACTTTGAAGAATGGTCGGAACCTATCCCCATATCCAGAAATGAATCTACTAAGGGCCGTGATTCTCCCCGTGAGTCTTTGCACGTCCTTGGTCGTAGTGGGAGTTCGAAATCCCAACAGGGCCTTGACCTTTTCTGGGTTGGCATCGATACCTCTTTCTGATACCATGAATCCAAGGAACTTGCCCGCATTCACCCTGAATACGCACTTCTCAGGGTTGAGACGGATTTCGAATTCCTGAAGTCGGTGGAATGTTTCCTTTAAATCTAAGATATGATTACTAGGTAGTTTGCTCTTAACTATGATATCATCGACATATACTTCCATATTTCTCCCAATTTAGGAGTCAAACACCCTGTTCATCATCCTTTGGTATGTAGCCCTTGGGTTCTTAAGGCCAAAGGGCATTCTGATGTAGCAATAGGTCCTGACTTCAGTGATGAATGCAGTTTTCTCCGCGTCTTCGGGATCCATCCAGATTTGGTGGTATCCACTGAAGGCGTCAGGGAAGCTAAGTAGACCATATTCAGTGGTTGACTCCACCAATTGATCTATAAGTGGTAGAGGATAAGAATCCTTAGGACAGGCATTGTTTATGTTTCGGAAGTCGGTGCACATTCAGAGCTTATTACTCCCTTCCTTTGTGGCGATAACAACATTGCAAAGCCATTCGAGGTACTTGACTTTTCTTATTACACTTGCCTCCACTAATCGTTGGACTTTGCTTTTGACAAAATTACTCTTATACGCCGAGAGGCTGCATTTTTTTTGTCGAATGGGTTTTACCACTAAGCGTGCTTTAAGACTGTGTTGAATTATACTAAGGTCTACCCCAGGCATGTCCTTTGGAGAGTAGGCAAACAGATCTTTGTTCATTAATAGAAAAGATACAAGCTTTTCCTTGTCACCTTTGGCCAGTTTTTTTCCCACTTAAGTACTTCAGCCCGGCACAAGTTCTACATCCACTGTTTCTATTTTTTTTAAGTCACTTTTTTCTCCTCTTATTGCCTCTTCAGTGAGTATGCTCTTTTCTTCTGAAGTCTGTGAATGAACTTTCATTGGGCTTTGTCTTGCCTTCACGAGGACTTCCTTACCTCAGCTTGATCAATAAATATCTCTACGTCCTCTTCCTTCGAGCCGAAGGTGACCATTAGGTACTTCACATCTGGACGAATATGGAGATTTCCTTGTGTCTGCCTTCCTAGGATGGCATTGTGTGAAGAAGGGACATCTATGACAATGAACCTTCTCATCGTGGAGCCAAAAAGCTTTTTCTTATTCTGAACTAAAGTTCCCCTTAGCATCAGGGGCAACGGTAGCACTGTCTAGGATCTTTTCCAACCTCTCTAGGATCTTCTCCATGAGGGTGGTAGCACTGTCTTCCACTCGCTATATGGTGGTCGCCGACAATGAAGAGCAACGTCTCTTTTTTGGAGAATAACTTCATCGGCAAGGGAGATGGGACCTCCCGTACGGGGTTGGACTTCTCTAGTGGGAAGTCCTGGGTTTTTTTCACACCGTTTCTCCCATGCTACATCTTCTGGAGAGTATGTTCTCCGTTGAAGACTCATCATGAGAGCCCCCGCTTCTAGAGCTCCGACGGTATAACTTTGGGCTCCTCTCTTACCGGGTGTTAGGAGAAAATGCCTTTCCCCCAGGAGGTGGTTATGACCACCTTTGGTTTGAGTCATTGGGTCATTTCAGCCACAATAGTGTACTTAAAGTCCCACAGAAAACTCATTGTGACCGTCAGAAGACGTTCATCCTCAGGCAGAGAAGTCTGTAGTATAGGTTGTTCAGTCACTATTAGAGCTTCTGCCGTGGACTGGGACTTCAGGAGTCCCTTGTCCTTAGAATGTCGGGTCTCAACAACAGCGACCTGAGAAGGGGTTCCCACAGACTGCGCCAAATGATGCCCGGTGGCATCCTCGTCATATGACATGCTGGCCTGTAGAGTGGACTTCCGGTGAGGGAGTATCTGAAATGCTAAGAAAAACAAGGGTTAGGAGCTCCCTGAAGTGTGTTTCCGGGGGAGGAGCCTCCGACGCCCAAGTCAGTATTTGTGAGAGTAAGAGTAGTAAGGAACAGAGAGTGAGGAATAGCCAGAGTTCTATGTCCTATTCTTACCAAAGTCCTTCTTAAGTATTTATAGAAGGGTGGAGGGAAGAGGCCGTTTGACACAACCTGTTCAGATTGTGACACATGTTTGGTCAGATTTGATCCGTACCCTCGGAGATAGGTATCTCCAGCAGGATGTAGGCCATTCTGACCAGAGGGTAGGGGCGTGTGCGAGGTCTCTCTATCAGAAGCTGCTTAACCGTTTTTGTCGTATCTCCGTAAGACCCCTTCGGAATAGGAGACCCCTTTGGGATAAGAGACCCCTTCAGATGCAGATTATCACCGAGGGCTATCAAGAAAGGCCTTTCAGCAGAGAGGATCACCTTCAGAAGATGTTTTCCTCTACCGAGGATAGGGGATCTAGTTTTCCAAGGTCGATAGGTTCATAAAATTCGAGGGGGAGAAAGACACCACTCCCCGAAGTTGGTCATGTCACCTTCCTGAGGGTGGTGTAAGTGTCCCCCGAGGTCGGTGCTAAGCCCTCTCTGAGACTGGTAAGGGTCCCTTTTCTCAAGGTTGGTCACTTGTCCCGACCGAGGGTGGTGCTCATCAGACCCGTTCTCCAGGGGTAATAGCCCTTCAATTATCATGTAGAATGTTTTTTCATTAAATCTTGGTGACGGGTTGGAGATTGCAATCAGCCAATGGTTGTAGGATAGAAATTGTTGGAAAATCCATCCATTGGCTTGAGAGAAGATTTGGAGGAGGCAGCCATGGGTCTAGAGTCATAAAATTTTTTTCCAAAAATGTATGAAAATAAGAGAATTGATTTACTTGTTTTTGAAAAAAAGTTGGTACCTTTTATGGTGTAGTCTCTTAAATTGGACCTAAAGCCTTTTTCTGAGTCACCTAAAATATGTATTTTTGGGATACAGAAAGATGCTGCCAGTAATCATTGCAAACAACTTAACTGCAGTTCAGCAAGAACGATTTATTATAGTGCTTCAAGAGAACCAAATAGAGATTAGGTCAATTATTACTGATATCAAGAGAATAAGTCCTATCATGTCATGCACTAAATTTTACTAAAAGTTAAAGCTGAATAAAAAAGAGAACCATAAAGGAGATCAATTCTAGTTATGATGGAAATGGTTAAGAAAAAAATTCTTAAATTATTAGATGCCTCTTCCAAGTCACCTAAAATCTATATTTTTTGGGTTACAAAGAGATGCAGCCTATAATCATCACAAGCAACTTATAGTAATTTAGGAGGAATGATTTATTAGAGTGCTTCAAGAGAAAAAAACAAAAATTGGGTTGACTATCACTGATATGGAGGGAATAAGTCCTACCATGTGCATGCAGTGAATTTTACTAGAAGATAAAGTTTAATAAAAAATAGAACCCTAGAGGAGATTGATTCTAGCTATGATGGATGTGGCGAAGAAAAAAAATCTGAAATTATTAGATGTAGGAGTAATATATCCAATTTCAGATAGCCAGTGGGTGAGCCCAATTCAAGTTGTGCCAAGGAAATCTGGAATGATAATGGTCCAAAATCAAAATAATGAGCCAATGCCTACAAGAGTACTAAATGGGATGCAGTTATGCATTTGACTACCACAAACTAAATGCTCTCACTAGAAAAGATCACATTCCTTACTTTTTATTGATCAAATGCTTGAAAGATTGGCTAGAAAATCTCATTATTATTTTCTAGATGGTTCTCAGGTTATAATTAGATTGTGATTGCATTAAAGATCAAGAAGAAACAACCTTCACATGTCCTTTTGGAACTTATGCTTTCAAAAGAATGCCTTTTTGATTGTGTAATGCACTAGCCACTTTTCAGAGGTGCACGATCAATAGCTTTTCTAACTTGATTGAGAAATGCATTGAGATATTCATAGAGGATTTTACTGTTTGTAGGGATTCATTTGATGCATGTCTAGAAAATTTGACTAAAGTATTAGTACGTTGCATTAAAACAAATCCTATGCTGAATTTTGAAAAGTGTCATTTTATGATTGAGAAAGGAGTTGTCTTAGGCCATGTAGTTTTACATTAAGGAATTGAAGTAGATGTGGCAAAAATAAATCTAATTTTAAGTTTACCATACCCATCAAATGTGTGGGAAATTTCTTCTTTTCTTGGACACGTAGGTTTTTATTGCAGATTTATTATAGGCTTTTATAAGGTATTCTTTGATGTATCCTTTGATTTTAATTCTGACTACAATGAGGCTTTTGACAAATTAAAATTAGTGTTTACCTCTGCTCCTATAGTTCAACCCCTTGATTGGAATTTGTCTTTTGAGATTATGTGTGATGCAAGCAATTTTTCTGTAGCAGCAATTCTTGGACAAAAACTTGACAGATTGGCCTATGTAACATATTATGCTTCAAGAATGCTCAATCTGGCCCAATGCAATTGTACCACCACCGAAAAGAACCTTCTAGCTATTGTTTTTGCTGTAGAGAAATTTCAGTCTTATTTGCTTAGGTCTAAACTAATTGTATTTTCTAATCATGCAGTGTTGAAGTATTTGCATTTTAAGGAGGCAAAATCAAGGTTTATAAGATGGATTTTACTACTGCAAGAATTTGACCTTAAAATAAAAGATAAGAAATGTGCTGAAAACTTAGTCGTTGATCATTTAAGCAAGTTAGTAAAAAAAAAAGAGTCCCAAACCTTTGTGAGAATGTTTCCCAGATGAACAGTTGTTTACTTTACAAAGTTTTCTCAAGGTTAACATTTTTTCTATGTATGGATTTCCAAGAACTTTGATAAGTGACCAAGGTACTCATTTTTGTAACCAAGTTATTGAGGCTTTGTTTAAGAAGTACGATGTTTTTTATAAAATAGTAATAGCCTACCACCCTCAAACCAATGGGCAAGCAAAGGTGTAAAACTTAGAGATTAAATCAATTCTGGAGAAAATAGTGAATGCAAAATGAAAGGATTGGAGTCTTGGACTTGATGATGCACCATGGGCTTATTGGACAGCATACAAGTCACCTATTGGAATGCCCCCCTATAGATTGGTGTTTTGTAAGGCTTGTCATCTCCTAGTTGAAATTGAACATAATGCATTTTGGGGAGTGAAAGAATGCAACATGGAGATGGATAAAGCGATAAAATAAAATTGCAATTGCAAGAGTTAGAGGAAATTAGGATAGAGGCCTATGAAAATTCTCACATCCACAAAGACAAAACAAAGAGAGGAAATTAGCATGGAGGCCTATGAAAATTCCCACGTCCATAAAAACAAAACAAAACCTTTTCATGACAGGAAGCTTATAAGAAAAGAATTTGTCACTGGCCAAAAAGTGTTACTTTACAATTCTAGGCTAAACTTGATGCCTGATAAGTTGCATTCCCGTTTGATTAGGCCCTTTGTTATTGCTAATGTTTTTCCTTATGGTGTAGTTGAGATTAAAAGTTTACAAAGCAACAAGGTGTTCAAGGTTAATAGGCACAAACTCAAACCATTTTTTTAGGGATTCCAAGAACAAAACATAGAGGAAATCCAATTGAAAGATCCGGTGCAACTGGGATGACAATGTGCTAACTAGTCGGGCTAACAATGTTAGAAAAGAGCACTGCTTGAGAGGCAACCCAAGGGGAGTTTGTTCCTTTTCTTGCAACTTTCATATTTATATTTTCGTCATTTCTACATCTTTCTTGCATTTAGCTTTACATTGGGGACAATGTAAGTTTTAACTGTGGGGTATGGGTAGCTTTAGTCCTCTTTTCTAAATTTTATCATTATTTTCAAATTTCTTTAACTAAAATTTTTTTATTCATAATTTTGAGCAATAATCTGAAGTGTTAAGATTATTGCACTTTCTAGTTCTTGAATGCTCGAGTGTTAGGTTAATAATCTATTAGTCTTTATGCAATTTTCAAATCTTATTTTTAAATTATTATTTTAATTTTTTATCAAGCTAGTTGATGATTATCTTGAAATGCTAATTTTTTGATCAACTTGTGTGCTTAGTACATTGATTTAAATCTTGCTAGATTATGAGCTTATCAACTTGTATATGTAGTTTGTTTCAGTTGATGGATTATTTAAAAAAATAGAAAAAAGAAAAGGTTATCATGAATAAAATGTTACTACTCCGTTGTTTCTTGCCATTAAAGTAGGTAGGGGTCTTCTCCTAAGGCAAGAGTTGATCATTGCTCGAAAAGATGTTGGAAGCATTAGTATAGTCAAAGATCTCTTTGGAATTATGTCAAGTTAGTAGCTTGGTATGGCAGAGCATCTATTATACACTCAATAAATGGTGAAACACAAGAAAATGGGCAACATAAAAAAATTAACATGATCAAAAAATCAAAATAAGAGATAAATTCTCATTTGAGTTTTTATCTTCCATGGGTTTGTGGTAAGATTAGTTGTGCTTTTTAAGTTCTTATCTCTTTGGTTTTTTCCCTTTACTTGGTGAATAAGTTTAATTTTCTTTTCTTAAGTGTTGAAGGGTGATTGTCACTAGCTTGTAAAGAAATTGTTGTCATGGACATATTTTGTTAGGTTGCATGATTAATTTCTCTTGTTAAGTTTTCAAGAACCTTGAACGTGGAATTATCTTACTACCTCTTTAGCTCAAAAGTATGTTTCTACCTTTTTAAGACTATTTTTATTTTGAATTTAAGGTTTAATTTACTAAAGGACAAACAAAAGCTAAATGTGGGAGAATTTGGTGAGCTTACATTTGTTATATTTGTTTCTCTCATATTTACTATGTTTTCACATGTTATGAACCCTACAGATCTAATTTGAGCATCTTTTATAGGTTAGAGCATATCTGGACTCAATTAATTAGAAGTGGATTTAATTTGACATTTACAAGTTTTACTGGTTGTGTTCTTTTAGGATTATGGCAAATTGGTGATGTTAGAAAAATCATATCTTGAGCTATAGAGATTGAAATTGAGTGATTCTTGATTCATTTGAAAGTTAAATTTTAGAGATAAAGTCAAATGCAAACCATGGTTTGCATATTTTGGGGGTGAAATTCAGCTTCAAAGTCACGACTTGCACGCAGTCATTGGTTCAGGAGCAATTTTAGTATTTAAGCCATAACTTAGGCTATAGACATCTATTTTGGGTGAGTCAAGTGCCATTTTAAAGATAAGATGAAGTTATATAAATTGAAAAATGAGCTAAAGTCAAAATCCTACAACATCAAGTCTAGAATTATGTTGAAAGTGTGACCCATGTCCAAAGGGCCTTAGAAGTTGAGTCTATTTAGGATTTGCAAAGCTCTAAGTGGAAGCTACGCTTTAAGGAGTGAAGAGCTACAAACCAGGAGCAAATTGCATCATTTTTTCATCTTCTTCTCCTGGTTTTCATCATTCAACATGCTAGATTTAGTTTTTAATTCGAATTAAAGGAGCTTCTCTATTCAATTGTTAAGATTCTTAGACTCAGACTTTCATTCTTACTTTGATTTCAATTCAAGTATCTGTATTTATCTGTGTTGAGTGTTTGTGCATGATGCGTATTTAATCAGTGCTGTTAGATTTTTGTTCATATGATTGCTGCTCTTATCCTCTTGATCCATAATTGTCTTCTAAGGTAGTGAGTGGTAAACTAGGTGATGAGCTTGCCTAGGGGAAATATAGTGCAATTTAAACAATGTCTACTGGGTGTTATTGTTAATTGTCTTAGTTTCTTCATGGATTGATGGGTGGCCAAACAACACTTTATTCTATTCTAGTTAATGACGACATGGCATCATTAGACATGGTCTGAACAAGGTTGGATTTTCCATACTCAGTCGCTCTTGGACTATCCCATGTTGAGCCCTTGGAGGGGCTGGTGATAGCTCTAAACTTCATGTATAGTGAAGTCTACATAAGGTTCTTTCAATTTCTAGATCAAACTCAAAGATTTCATAGGGGTCGCTTTGAGTCATGCACCAATGCACCTAGACCAGAAACAAAAATAGCATAATGACAATAAACAAAAAAGAAAATAAAATACAAAAAATAAATGAATAGACTAATAAGAATCAATATTTCATAGTATCATAGGTGTCTCCCACGCAATAAGGCCAAAAACTAGATAGCCTTTAAACTAACTATAAAAATTGACAATGTTGACTAAGGCAGGCACACCTATCATTTTGTAGTAAAATCATGGTGAGTATCAAGAGCCATATTTTTCTTGAGTTGTTGCAATTAGTGGTGGAGAAAGTGTTGACGCACTTGTGGCACATCACAATAGACCAAGCTTGTGGGATACCAGAACAAGGGGGCCTCGGCAAACTAGGGAGCTATAGAACTCATACCTACCTTGTAAGAGATAGGAGGGGCCTCAGTAATATACAAAATTGAGGTTGTCACTAAACACCAAAGAAGGTCATACATAGCAGGCCCTCAACCTTGCTCTACCATGTCCCTATGGAACCTTGACATGACTATTTGGATCGCACACTACAGCAAGGAAAGAACATTGGGTACAAGTGCCAAAGGACTAATTGGTCAGAGATGCTCTAGGCTACAAACTTTAGAAATCTGGATCTAGTTAGACACGTAACCCAACTAATCCTGGAGTTCATAGAACTGCCTTATCTCTTCCTGCCTTATATAAATATGACGAGCTTCTCTAATTTGAGGTAACCAAGTACATTCTCACTCCCCAATGCCTTCTCTCAAATATCTTAAATAGCTTGCTTAACTTGTACATTGGAGGCTTCCTCCCAAAAAAACTCTAAGGAACTCTTAAGTCCTTTTTCTGTCAATTTTGGTTGATCTTGTCTGATGCTCGCTACACCAACTTTTATCATGATTATCTCACTTAACATAGATAATGAAGGAAATCAATTAGCATTAGTCCCCTTTTTTTGATTGTCTAGTGAACAATAACAAGTGTTAATTGAAACCAGCTACTTTGCTAAAAAAAAAGTATGCCACTGATGTAAGTAGACAAAAAAAGTCACAAACAAATAGCAAAGAAGATCAATAATCAAAGAAGATATGCTTAGGTGCAAATTCCATTAGAGCTTTCTTGTACTATCCTAATTTGGACTATAGAAATTCCTAAATTAGTTAAATTCCCTTCTCGAGGTAGCAAAACCTTATCACTAAATTAATTGATTATAATCTCTTCCTAACCAAAACTCCTGATAATGCATTACATGCTTGATGAATCACTCCACTAAGTTTGACCTTAGTTTGGTAGTCTTATGTTAGTCTATCTCTAGACTTCCATGCACTTCACCCATGTCATGATCAAATCAAACATACAATTTCTCAATCAAAATTTTTAAAATCAGAAGCTACACTAACAGGCTAGCAACTACCAACTTAACAACAATAGGCAACACATAGATTGAATATATTGCCTCATATTCTTTTTAAGAGAATGCAGTTGGTGCTTCCTATTCCCTTTGGACTTACAAACCTTCTAGTTAGTAATCCCTACGAGCTTCTAGCTACCTAGTTAGTCATTTAGACTTACTAATCATAGGAGAAAACTAAACCCTTAGCCCTGCGTAGGAAGCCTGTGAGAACCGATCTCACGGTGGTTACAATTGGCTAATTGTACATGTGTGTGAATTAAAAATTTGTGATACTAGTTCATTAACCTAGAATATGCAAGATGCATGCTCTCTATGCTTTGACTTGAATAGAAAGAAAATCATTAAACATTTACTTGGACAAGGTACTTTTCATTTAAAATCCAACCTTAAATAGTCAAAACATATAAAATCAACATTTATATGATTATTACTACACATAACAACTATGTGAGGGCATTCAACAAAAAGTACACTAATGCTCCTCACCCAAAAGTAACCCTAGAGTCTAAAACTCAAAACATAGACGAGGGAGGCAACTAGGCGATCAATATATACAAGCCTCAATTGGGATCTCCTCAACTAATTTCCACCTTCAAAACAAGTCCCAGTGGTGAGTCACAAAAGCTTGTCTACATGCTGCTAGCTTGTGCGACCAAGAAAACATGATAGTTAGCACTGTTACTTAACCAGTAAGTAACCATGAAGACTAGAATCACAAGGATTCTCAAGCAAGGTACCTGTAACAACAGACTACCACAACAACCGTCAACAATTATCGGGCTTAACAATATCAAAATCTGCACAACATAACTAGGGAGTGAGAATTTAGAATTCTCAGCAAGGTGTCTTCACTTGCATCAAAGATACTAAGGACAACACATATGTGAACATATGTAATCTATTGTTAGCTTTTATAGCCTGAAGCTAAACTTACACATATAGGTTTCAGTCCCTTGGGACTTGTCCTCAACCTAGTCCTTGAACTACAAGGTAAAGCCTTGTCTACTAGCAAGCATAACTTACTAGCCTGACAAGTGAGAATTCACTAGTTAAAACTCATTTATGTTGTACAGCGGCACTATGGTGGAACTAATGTCAACTAGGCCTTAACATCCCACTAGGTGCACTAAGGTTTCACATTGAAACCCTGTGCCCGATGGCACAACTAGGTCACTAATGATACTAAACTTTTTACCCAAGTGAGTGATACCTCATTGTGGCCCTTTATAAACTAGTCCTCTTAACTACAGTAAAAATCCCCATAAAACTCAAGAAAACTCTTAGGTCTCAAAGGAGTTTTGGAAGCCTCAGAGTACTCCTAGAATAATTTAACCCCTAGGTACCCTAAGCACCCCCTCGGGCCTCCTTTTGAACCATTTAGCAAAATTGGCAATTTTTTGCTAACAAAACTATGGCAATGTGTCACTACAGTTATCAACTTGTTGGAAACTTTTTTGGTGCTGGCAATGCATTGCCAACACGGTGCGATGCCTAGAAATTCCCAGTTTTGCTCCTATCACCTTGGAAGACTTACTAAGCATACCAAACATGCTTGGATGGCCTTCCAACTTCACATACCTGTAAAACATGTTGCAAAGGCCACAACCAACTATCACAAGCATAACAATGATACATTAACACATCATTTCAAGTTCCATCAAACACATAGTTCACCATGATCAACTTTGCCCACTAACTAATGCTATTGCCAAAACTACTTGAATTCATCAAGCAACAACACTCCAATAGCATTAATCAAACTTGAAATTCATAACTCCCTTAGCTTAATTTTAACTCACAAGCAAGAACCAAGCAACTCTTCGACAAAACCAAAGTTCCACAAAGTTATACCTAAGTTCCAAGCAAACAAAGGCACAAAACACCAAATTACTAACTTCTAACCAAAACCTCAGCTCCCAATCATCAAATAAACAATAATTCATCGTTGAAACACTTGTTACCTCATATAAAAAATAAGGGCTAGCTAGAAATGTGATTCTAATATCCAAAAACATGAAAATCCACTTGAATCAAGCTTCCCATAGCATAAGTACCCTTGGTGGCTTTAATTTTCATCAAAATCTCTTGGTTTTGAGCTTCAATTCATATAAAAATCAAGGGAGGGAGAATGAACTCGGGTTTGAAGTGTAAAATGGCAACCACCCTCACTTTACTAAGTTTTATACCCCTTTTAAGCCACAGCCACCAAAGTTTATAAAATTTTACAAAATGCTCCCTTCCTTAAATGGTAACTATAGTCAAACCTTGGTCAAATCTTATTTATTTGAGCTAAGTTTGGGTTTAAAGCTCAAGTTAAGTTTTCAAAACCCATTTTTAACTCCCAGGACTTGGCCCAACACTTCGGGACACAAAATTACCATGTTGCCCCCAAACTTCATTTGGTACCTTAAACTCCTCGGAATTTAGTGAACTTTGCCTAAAATGCTAATTCTTGCTATGCGAAGTTGAATTAAGATTCCAAACTAGGTTTTGATTACTTTACCTTCCTTGAACAACCTTCCTGCTAGGAAAGTCATGACACACATTCTTTTTTAAGATAATGTTCCTTAGTTCTTTACTCCCCTTTTGATCATACAAATCTCTCTACATGATATGTGACATACTTAATAACCATCTTTATGTTTAATCAACTACGAGCAACAAAATGTAGTATCAAATTACGTGACTCACGTGTTAGAAACTTCGATGATTTCAGGTCAAAGGGCTACATATATCATGATCATTATGATAATCACTTATGACACTCATATAACGATCCACATTGTGTTCCCATGATGGGTCAGTCCAGTACACAAGTTCTCCAACTTGTACCCATATGTAGGCTGCATATCTCATATTAGTCTTCGCATATGCTAGTCTTTATGTATTATTACAACCTTCTCTATAATAAAACTTGACTATGGATGTTTCAGAATACTATTATTCTAAGTTTATAATTATGTTTGATTATGTTATGGAGAAAAAATAAAAAATGCAATTATTGGAATAATGCCTCAATAAAATATCTATAACTCAATGTGTAAAATTAAATCATCTCATAATTGGCTTTTAGGCATAACACTAACATATTGCCATACAGGTGAACATGGTAGATGCGTCTCACTTGAGTTTCAAGGAACTAACTAGGTGTACATATTGCCTAAACCCTTAGGCTCGCCTAGGCCACTAGTGCACTAGGCCCCCACCTCATATTCCTTAACAAAATGCACTATGTCATTATTTGAGCTTCAAGTAACTTGCCCAGGTGACAACTACACTAAATCTTTAATCAATGTGCTTACATATTCACCATTACTTGGTTCACCTTAGCAGAGTATTAATTGCCATGATTACACCCATGTTTACTAGGTTCCATAGAACCCTCCTAGGTGCATTAAGATTTCCACACCTAGGCCTTAAACCCGAATGCCTAGCTTGGCTTCTGATAGTACTTAGCGTTACACCCAAAGTAATATTGTGCTATTGTAGCCAATTAAACTAGTTTCGTATATGGGTAAGCAAGTAACCCACAAAAATGTAGGAAACTCCTAGTTCATTGAGGAGTTTTGGAAGTCCTAGGGCACCATTGGGCAACCTCAACCATTAGGTACCCTAAGTGCCCTCTTGGCCCTCCCTAAAACCCCCCAATGAAACTTGGTGTATGCCATAGTTTTTCTTGTGGCATTACTATGCCACCATTGGCACTGTAGTGCCACAGGTAAAACCTCTCAGGTGCCCACATGGGAGCTAGGTGCTACAACATCATTACTACCACAGTAGCACCAGGCCCTCATGCCTTTTACCTACAAATAGTGCTCCAAGTACCTTGGTAGGCTTCCCTTGGTTCCCAAAAAAAATCCAAGCATAAAGCCCAAGCTCCAAGAAATTAAAGAAATAAGGAAAATCAAGAGTCAAACCAATACCTCATACATAGAACCATAACCAAGCATAAAAATGCTTCTTGAAGCTCTAAATCTGTAAAACAATAACAAAGATAGTTTCGCCTTACTTGGGCATCACAAAAGCATTCTAATTTCATCAAGAATTTTTTATTTGGATGAGATTTGAGCAAGAGATTGAGAGTCTCTATAAGAATGACAGTGATACAATGAAGGAATAGTGAGAAAATCATCTTTTCCAACAAAGTTTAAGTAACATAAGTCTGCCTCCCCAAAACTTTTCCATTTTTTCCATAAAAAACCCCACCCCCAAATAGTAACTAGGCTTTCTAACACTTAGCTAAAATTTTCAACAAACTTAATATTGGTTTTAAAAATGTGTTTTTTAACTCCCTGGACCTGGCACTATACTCTAAGATGCAAAATTACCATTTTCCCCCCCAGTAACACCTAGTGCGATAAACCACTTAAGAACCAACTAAACCTCAAGAAATTTGCTCCATTTTTTATAATTCACCAAACTTAAGTTATTTAAGCTAGAGATTTACAAACTTATCTTCCTTGATCGAGGTACCCACTTGAAGACCTATAACATGAGAGATACAAAACCTAGCCAACATTCTATTTTTGTTTTATTGAGAATGCAAGCTTACACCGCAAGGTAAGAGGAATGCTCCTGCAAGAGTTTATGGAAAAGTGTAATGAACTAACTAGATTGTGTAGCTACCTTATAGAGCTTGAACACATCTATTACCCCCTTAGTCTAAACAGCCTACCTTTAAATTGTTTCTATAGTATTTAACTTGTTAGACAAAAACTAAGGAGGTTAATGTTAATCAAGAGAGATTAGTGACTTGATTATAGAAGAAGACAAGTTTTGTCTATCTGGTGTACAAAATTGGAATACTTGAAGGTTTATTTATTAGGTCTTAAGGATTGAACTAAACCTAGTTTGTGGCTTAAGGGCTTAATTGAATTAAATAAGAAACTTTCTATAAAACTGCTGGATTTTAGTGATGTTTCTGAAAGCTTTAGGACTGAATTGAAACATGCACAAAAGATTAAGTATCGATCTTAGGGTTTGGCCACTTTCTTTAACACTTGTGAAGTCCACCTATCTTGCATGTTTGACTAAGCTTTGACCCTTGGCGTCGTTTTGTTCATGGCTGAAAAGGAGGAAATTTCAAGGAAATTTGAGTTCTAACTTAGTTTTTTAAGAATTTGAACTAAGGAGTGGAATCTTGGTCTCTGGTTACTAAAGGTTTGAGCTTTCTTTATTGTTAAGCTTCTGAGGTGGTTTGGTTTGCTTCAAAGGTTTGTCTATTTGGTCATGCGAGGTAATGGACACATTCTAGTTTAATATCTAAGTTCTTTGATGATGAATGTCTCTATTTTACTTAGGATCAAATATCACCTTGACGGATGGCTTATTTGCTAAGTAAACTCAAGTGCTAGTCTATTAGGGATTTTGTTTAATGCTTAAATGACATCTCTATTCTTAGCTAGATTCTATTAGGCAAGTAACTGGGACTGAGGGGTGACTTGAGCCCCACTACCTGGCTAGCATTGTATGGGTCCTATAATACTCAGACTATCTACTTATGCATGAACTGGGTTACTTGTTGGGCATTAAAGGTTGATCTCAGCCTATTGTGGTGTGTTTTTGTGTGTTCTTGCATGCTTCTTTGATTTTTTGCATGTGCTAACCCTTATGAACAACTTAGTTATTGTATATGTTTGTCTATTGTGTTTCTTTGTCTTTTTTTTTTTGTAGGATTATAGGTTAATCAGATAGGCCTGATTATCTGCCCTTGTTGAGTGTTTTGGAAAGTCATGCCCCTTCTGTTCTTTTTTGTGTGGTAAGGTTTAGCTTACTAACCAATCACTTCTATAGGGGTTTTACTAGGTTTTGTGTGCAAGTAACTTACATCACTAGTTAATTTGCTATCCTTGAGACTACTTAATTTTGTTAGATCTTTGAAGCTTCTGTTCTAACTCACCTACCACTTTTCTGTTTTGTAGCTACCATTGGGAGGAGTTGATGTCTAATAGGGTTAAATAGCTAGTCTAGGAGTCCAATTAGGCTCTAAGGCAACTTTTGAACTTTTTGTGCATGTATCACTACTGTATGTGGCATAATAAGAACATGTTTGAATCATTGCCTATATGTTCAATGCTAGCTTTATGAAAACCTATTCATAGGGCTTAAGCTTGGTTATGATTCCCTAAGCACAAGTTCCTCTTGGTGGTTGTTTGGTCTTTTCTTGCTCATTTTGTAACATATTTGTGTTTTGCACAAAACTAATTACTTGCATTTCTGCTTCCTACATAGCTAACCATATAGTTGACTTTCAAATAAGTCTAGCAGGGGACCAGTATGTTAAATGTGTGTGCAAAGTTACAAAGCAACCTAAAGCCTTGAAGTGAAGATATCAATTAATTGGCTAGCTACAAAATTCCATATATACACTATTTTATTGGTTCTATCAAGCTGTAGTTTTTGTCTCACTGCCTAAATTGCCTAATCTAATGCTTGTTGTTTTTTGTTTTATTTTAAATGCTTGTTTTGCATAGAAGTGGTAGCATGAATGAACCCAAGATACTTTAAGCATTGACAACATCAGTTGTTCAAGTTTTACGATTCAACTAAACAGTTAAGTAAAAGATCATAGAGTGGTTTTGGTCAATTGTGCTACATTATTTGGCTCCAAAAACCTTACGAGAATCTTTGATTAGATTGTTGATTTGATGCTAGAAGAAAGGGCCACTGCCAAAAGAAAATGATGCCAAAGAAAATAAGAAAGCTGTAGAGCTAAGGAGATTTAGAAAGCAAAATGAAAGCAAGGGAATCAAAGTGAGAGAAGTAAGAAGCTTCTCCTCTTGAAGGGAGTATATATAGCCAAGTAGGGAAATCCAAAAAAAGTAGAATGGCACCTCAACTCAGTAGACATAAAGGACTGTAACATCACTTTGGCTAAAAAAGTGACCTCGGGATTAGGAAAAGCCATGATCAACCCCAACCAAAGTCCTAACAAACATCGAACATAAAGAGGTCATGTGATGACTAAAGTGTTGATGCACTCCTAAACTTCAAAGTTGGCCAAACACCATTGGCCTGAAGAACACCCAATTCGGGTGACCTTAATAAGCTAAGGGCACTTGGCCATGCTTGTAATCCTACCTCAAATAATCTACTGACTAAGGCACCTGCCTAGACTTATGACCTAGAACCCATATCTTGTAATTTTAACTAATTGACTTTATCAACTAGCTAAGCTAACTAAATAGATTTAGATGGTGTTCTAGACAGTAACTACATAAAATGCACAATAGTACCAATTGAACAATAGCACTAGGAACTACAATTCACTTTTAAGGTTTGTAAAAAAAACCAATTTTAAATGCTGATGAAACTTTGCTTTCAAGTCACATTTATACATATAAATCTAAGGAACCAGCAAAAAATGTTAGTTTCATTGTATAACCCAAAGTCAACATGGTAGAAATAGTTTTTGAAATAATCTTATGAGTTGCAAGAACTAATTTAGCAAAGTAAGCAAGCATGGAACTATGAAGCCCAGCTCAAGTATTCAATTTAAAGCTTAATTTATATACACACTTACATGGGCATGTACACAAAAGTGTTTAACAAAAATATGTACAAGTGCACGTAGATCATATAAGCAATAGACTAGTCAAACTTGGTTACAGGGCCATGACCAAAACTGCAAGAACATCTAATCTCGTTAGCCTGCTACCTATGTTCCCGACAACTCTCTATAGTAACTGCACATTGCACTAGAAAATCAATTAGAAGCCCTTAAGCCACATAGTACCAAAATCAATAATATGAACAGATTAAGCATCTAAACTTACCTGCACAAAATCCAATATCTATCCTTACAAAAAAAAGAGATCAATCTAATAATCCTTTCCTTACAAGATAGTCAATATGCAGTGAGTTATAATGAACTCAATAAGGGCAAATAGTTAGATTTTGTGTGTGTGTGTGTGTGTGTGTGTGTGTGTGTGTGTGTGTGTGTCTCACTATACACACACACACACACACATAAGAGAACTACCTTATCACATGCAAACAAATAGAGAATCAAGTGAACACACACACACACAACCTCTAACAAAGAGCCACATTGGCCCAACAAGCAACTATAGTCCAATATATAATCTAGTTGTTCAATATAGAGAACTCAAGGAACTATGGCGATGGTATCCAAGCATCAAGGGTCCTAGCCACCTTTAATTTCCCATTACTTGCCAAGATAGTCAAAAGCTAGCTAGTCAGTTCATAAATAGATTAGTACACATGCTTATACATAATGCAGAAAACCCTCTTTTAGATCAAGTTTGAGTTCACTTGGCCGAAAATCCATCGTCATAGCCTTCATCGTTCACTTTCAAATTAAGATCACTGCTATCTAGGAACATAAACATAAACTCAAAATCTAACCCTTACCTTTGTTTACCCGAGCTTACAAACCTCATCCAGAATTCATGGCATGAACTGCCTTGCCTATGAACCAAACAACAAACCCTCACTAGCAATATAGTAGGAACTTTATTCCTAGCCCATTTCCCTTGGAATCAAGTTTAGAACTCCAAAATATCCCTTTTTTTTCTTAGTTTTGGTAGCCAACAGTGATGATCAATAGATCATTTAAGTCAACCATGCAAAAGAGACATTGGTTACAAATGTTAAAAGACTTGGCACTAACACCTGGATCAATTCCTAATCCCTCTTATATGTGACAAAATGCCCCAGCATTCCTATTCCAGCTATTCTCAGCCCTTAAACATCTTTCCTGAATTAAGTCCCCAATCTATTTCCTGAACTTCATTGAAGCCCACAGGAATCTCAACAACATTTCCTACACCTGGCAGTCTCAACCCCAAACCATGCCAGTTTTATTGTTCAATTTTTCATACCATTTTAAGCCTATTCAAGTCATTCCCTTACATGGAACCAAAGAGCTATTCAAGAATTCCATTTACAAATTAGTTACTAACAAAGGTTAAAGACACTTAACCTATTTGTTAGTCATGTCAATCTTACTTTAATAGTTTATCCCTTAACAAAACAACCAAACTAAGGAACTAACAAAATGAGAGGGTAACACCCAGTACCTCTAGTAGCGAACTTTATCATCTCAAGCAATCGCAAACCATGGACCATCTACACCAAGGTCCCCCATAGGTACCTTGGTTGATCTCTTATGGTTGTACACTAAGTGTTGTTGTCAGAGTTAGAAGGCCAACTAGTAAAGATGTCTTTAGAGTATGAAGTATAGTATCTTAGATCTAGCTAGCCACATCACTAGCTAGATCATGGGTTTCAAATAATGGATACCCCATCTCTACCTATATATATATATATATATTCTAGAGATATTTACACCTAGGTAACCAATTTACACCCTCTACTTATGCTTCACCATTCCCTCAAATCCTTTCAACTTCTTTGCCTAACTTTAGTATCAGATTTTCCCTCCCCCAAAAAAATTATGGGGACCTCTTAACCTTCCTTTTCATATTTCAAGTAACCTACACTAGTATTTCACATTAGCAACCTTAACTATGGTGACTTCCACCAGTAAAAATGATGAAGACTACCAAGTACTTTTAGTTTTCTAGGATTTCAATTAGTAAACACCTTTTTGAAATTTTCTGATTTGAACTTAAAGCGCATTATGTTAAAACTAAGGCAAAAAAGAGAACAATTGTTTGCTTGCTGCTAAATACTCCTACCCTTTCACCTACTTAATCAATCCCCAATTTGACCCATCATCACCTTTTAAAAGCGCTACTGAGATAAAGGTGCATTTCCTCTACAATTCATCATTGCGGACAAAGGAACAATTGAAATTGAGATGCAATTATTAATAGAATATTAAATAGTTGATAAATTTTAAAAAATATTAAAAACTTAAATTTAGAAAACTAACAATTGGGTCTTTATGACCCTATAGTGGTCTGCCTCATGCGTTAGCTGCTTCACTTACAACCTATCCTCCTAAGTTGGATGAGGATGCCACTCAAGGATGCCGTGATAATGAGTCAGATGTTGGTTCTCTAAACCAAAATCAGAGGCACCCCACGATAAACCATGAAGGACACTGATGAAGTCCTCTAGTGCTTTAAAGCGAAGGGCCGACTAAGAATCACTCTAAGCAATAAAATGCTACTGAACCTAACTGTCATGCTACTGGGGTTCAACTTTGTAGATATATTTTCTATACGTACCTTTACCTCTACATGAACTCTTATTGAGAGGTAGAGGATGAGGTCTACACACCTTAGTGCCTTGGGCCACCACAACCTACTAACTGTTAACATTCATCATCTTCATGCCATAAATCCTTCTAAGTAATTTGACACGTACTTCAATTCAACATGGACCCTTATATAATTTAACATACTATTTCAGTAATTCAATGCATACTTTAATCTAATGTATACTTAATTTCATCAAAAAGTAAAATCAGCTAAACTAAAAACAAAATTACTCACGGAACAACATTATAATTAATTAAAAAGTTCAAAACATAATAATTCAATGAAAAGTTCTAAGCAAAACAAAAAATCTAACTAATCAACATAAAATTAAAAAGAAATATATAATTAATTACATTTACATCCTAAAGACAAAATGCAATGCATCAACCAAAAATCCTTAACAAAAAGTTTTCATGCGTTAACTTAAACCACAAAAGTTATTGATAAAATTCCTAAATAACTTAAAGACCAAGGCAACAACAAAAATATTAAATGTATTTCGTAAAAAAATACCAAAATGTGCTAGAAACTTATGCAACAAGGAGCTAACACTTGCAAAATGACACTCAAGGAGATCTGAGATGCATTAAAGAAAGGAAGATATCTAAGATTTGAAGATGCTTTTAAATTTTTTTATTAAGAGGTTAAGGAGATCTTGTAACTTGGGTGATTAAGCCCCAACAGAATCTTCAATCACTTAAGGAAAAACTTACAAAAAGTCCTCCTATAGCAACTATGGTCTTAGTCGCCCCTATGGATGCCTTTGTAATTTTACACATGCCCGCAATCGAGCACTTAAGTTGCTCTTCTTTCCTGACTATTACTTCTAAAGTGACTAAAGTGTTTAGTCATTATTTTCTTCAAATATGGTAGCAAAGTCTTTGATGGTAGTTGCCCCTTAATTGCTCCTTTCCTTGAACATAGTCATCCCTCTTTGTCCTTTTCTTGAATGTAATTGCATTGTCCATCCATTTTTTTAGATTTTTTAAACAAAAATGAATTATTTAAGTTTATTACATATTTAAATCATGGTAACCTACTCTAATAGAAATTAAACCCTAGCAATAATATTTTTTACATTAGATATGTATTTGAATCTCATATATGTTAATAAAGAAATTTCTTATGATTGTATATTGCAGTGAAAATTTTTTATATGTATGTTACACATTGATTTCAGATTGCATGTTTTAATATGCTATTAGAGTTCAAATTTCATGGATCTTGTTCTGTTTTAGCCCATTTCTCGTATTACTTCCTTAATATCCTCTAAATATAGTTGCATGTAAGGGGATTATCGAACATATGTGATCTAGTAAATAGGTAAGTATCCCAGGAAAATTGTTGCAAATCTGGAAATTAAAAATGGTTAAGGCATTGCTTCCTCTAGACAAACGTCATGAGGTTGACTCCTCACTTGCTCGTCGTCTTTGGCTTCCAGCTTGTGGGATGTCGTCATCTTGATTAAGGCCTGACTCATCTTTAACTATAACAAATTGAACACTAAAAAACCAAATTATTAACCAACATAAAAAAAACACATAACTTCAAATCATTGAGTCTTATTGGAATTCTTTACTGTTGGCGTTGTAGCTAGGCAGAACTTTATCAAGCTCAAAGTCGAGCCTAAAAACCACCCGATAACTTGAAAAGCTGATATCGTAAACCATAAACAAACATAGATAAACTCACATGATGAGATTAGAGGTGTAAATGTGTCAAGACATTCTTGGGTATTCTAACTCTAGTTAACTTGAATGGAGGCATACCGAGATGAGCTCGTTCGAGCTTGAACCTAAAAATAAGCAATAAACCCTAAAGCCTATTAATTTAATGTTCTTTGAAGCATTGATTAATAATAGCTAGCCTATGAATTCAATGTTAGATGATAAACATATCCAGGTAGTATCCGGTATGTTTGTTATGGAACACCATTGCATATAAAGGATATTATTGTAGTCAAGAGTAATAGATCAGCAAAATACCATTGGACTAGGGTGAAACTTAGTAGTTAGGCCACAAAACTAATAATGCATTCTTAGGGGACGCAATAGGACTAAATACCCTATTCGTAGCTTAAGAATAAGGGTTCGTAACCAAAAGTAATAGGAGGCTAATCTATTTGAGATAGTACTCCAAGGTCCAAGTTAACTATGTGCTTGTTGAGCCAAAATAAGAGTGATGTAATAGATTTCTATGGGGATTCATATCTAAGCATGGCATATCTAAATTTTTTATTATTTGACTTGTTTTCTGTTGCCACTAGTTATTTGATTATTTGTTTTACTCAATTAGTTATTTTAGTTTAATTCATAGTTAGTTACCTAGGCAATCCTCTAAATTGTCGATTAGATAAAAGAGAAAGGTTGAGTATGGTAGAGAACTCTACTTCATGGAAAAAATGATCTTAATACTTGTTGTTGCTATACTTGAATGATAGATATGCTTGTCTATCAAATCATATATATAAGTGTAGAAAGATTTTAACACATTCACATTAAGAATTGAAATATTGCAATAGGAAGAGTTTTGTGAACTATGAAAATACATCAAGTTTTTGGCACTACTGCCGAGGAACATTTGTTGAGATTGTTACATGAAAGATTAATCTTTGTTAATTTAGCCATTTATTTTCTTACAGTATTTTCTTTTTCAAATTTCTATTTTATTTTTAGTTTGCTAATTTTCTTGTTCTTTTCTTGTAGTAGAATTAGTGCTTGACTCATGGCCATCCAAGTGAAGTGCTTAATGCTGATGTGGTTAATGCTGATCCAGAGATTCAAGGAACTTTAGGGAGACTTTGCTATACAAGGAGCACTGAGTTGTAGCCATTACCTCCAAAAGTATAACAACAAGCAGAAAAACAAAAGCAATTAATCAGATAAGATCATAATCAAGCGAGGACTATATTTAAAAATGCTAAACCTTCTCTTGAAGGGACAGAATTCAGTATTATTAGATCTGCTGTCAATGCCAAAATTTTTTAAATCAAGCAAAATATTATTCAGATGGTGTAAAATTGTGTTCAATTTATTGGTTCAGCAAATAAGGATCTTAATGCTCATATTGCAAGTTTCTTGGAGATTTGTGATATATTCAGAATTAATGTAGCCGATGAAGGTAGCATTCAATTAAGGCTATTTTCATTTACATTAAGAGGAAGAGAAAAGCAATGGCTGACTTCACTTCTAAGAGGTTCTAGTGCACTTGTAATGCTCTGACTGAAAAATTTCTGCTAAAGTATTTTCCTCCAGTTAAGACTGTAAGGTTTCATAATAATATTTTTGCCTTTAGTTAGATGGATTTTGAGACACTATATGAAGTTTGGAAAAGGTTTAAGGATTTATTAAGGAGGTGCCCAGATTATGCATTACCTACCCGGATGCAAGTACAAATGCTCTACAATGGGTTGAATTATGCTTCCAAGCAAATGATTGATGCCACAACTAGTGGCACTTTGAACAACAAAACAACTAAAGTAGCATAGGATTTGATTAAAGAGATGGCAACGAATAATTACCAATGGCTATCATCATAAAAAATTAAACCAAGTATAGCAACCGTATTTTAAAATTCTAATGCCTATTCAGTGTTGGCTAACCAAGTTGAAGCTTTAACAAGGGAGTTTAAAATTTTTTTTGCCAATCAGAGGTAAGCTGTAGTGATGCAATGTGAATTTTGTGGAAAAGGTCATTCAAGTCATGATTGTCAAACACAAAATTGCATGACCAAAAACTGAGCAAGTAGATTTTGTTGGAAATCCAATGAGGCCACAGAACAATCCATATAGCAATACCTATAATCTAGGATAGAAAAACCATCCTAAATTTTCTTGTAGTAATCAAAGGCAATAACAACTATCTGGCTTTCAACTTAGGCCGCCACAAGAAAGAAGGCCAATAGTAGAAGAATTGGTATAATCGTGCATGCAACATTCTAATACTCAAATTGATGTAACTAAATTGGAATTTAGGAATATGAGAGCAAGTACGCAAAATTTTGACACTCGGTTAGGTGAACTAGCCAAGATGCTTTCAGAGAAGCCGCAAGGTGCTTTGTTGGCCAATACCAACCAAAATTCAAGAGGAGTTTATAATCCAACCTTCCATCAAAAGGTGGACGGTTATGTAGATCTCAAGGTTTTAAACAGGAAGGAAGAGCCCCCTTGAGTTATCAAGCAGGATATCTAGCTGATGATATTAAACCAAGTTCTTCTTGATAGGCAACCCAAACGATAAAATTTTCTATACCTGTCTTTTCTACTAAGCTTTTAGTTTCTACTTTGAATTTCTTTTTAGGAGTTGATTGTTTTTTATTGTCCTTCGAATCCATGCTAAGTGCTTTCATTCAAGAGAATAGGGTCATTTAGGGAGGGTGATCAGCTTAATTTGTATGTTAATTTTGCTACGTATTTTAGGTCAGTGTTATTATATTTAATTGATTTATTACTGATAGAAAAGGGCTATTACCCTTAGAGAATTCCCAAATTAACCTGAGAAGCACCACCCTCGAAGAACATGAGTGACCAACCTCGGGAAAGAGGGGGCCCTTATCATCCTTGGAAAAGAACATCGCCCTATAACCGAAGGGCTGGGGTCCTCGAGATCTTCGAATCATATTGCCAAAATCCACCCTCGGTGAGCTAGGCACGACCTCAGTGGCTAACCACCATCCTCGGGAAATAACGGGGCCGACCTCCAAAAGGGTACGCACTACCACCTTCGGAATGGTGAACCCACCGAGTTCGGGAAAGCATATTCCCATCCTTGGAAATTAAGAGCGTCCATCGAAGGTGCCCCACTCTGCCAAGGGGCCTCTCCTAACATCCCTCAGTAATACTATCGGGCCGAGGGGGACCTCCTATTTCGAAGGAGCCTTATACACCGAAGGGGTCTTGAGAAGATATGAAAAAAACGGTTAAGGAGCCTCTAACACAGAGACCTCGCACACGCCCCTGCCACAGACACCCCTGTTGCAGTAACTTTACCGGCACCCCTGGCTAGAATGGCTTAGGGCCAGCGAGAGGTACCTGTTTGCAGAGGTACAGATCGAATCTGGTCGAACACGTGTCATAATCTCAACGGACTGTGTCAAATGGCCTCCTCCCTATGCCTTCCTATAAATACTTAGGAAGACCTTGGTAAGAACACAGAAGACACTCCCTACTCTCTACTCTCCACTCTACTCCTTACTTATCCTACTCTTACTGACTTGGGCGTCGGAGGCTCCTCCCCCAAAAACACATTCTAGGGAGTCTCTAACCCTTGCTTTACTAAGTCTTGCAGCCACACTCACACAAGAAGTCTCTCATTCAGAAACCTTCATACCGAAAGTCCCTACTTCAGGCCACTATGTCACATAGTGAGGATGCTGCTGGGCATCTTTTGGTGCCGTTTGTGGGAACTCACTCCCAGGTTGCCATTGTTAAGACTCGGAATTCTAATGACAACGGACTCCCGAGGTCCCCGCCTACACCGAAAACTCAACCGATAACTAAACAGCCTGTCGTAGGAACTTCTTTGCTTGAGGATGAACATCCTATAACGGTCACGATGGGATTTTTGAAAGATTTTTAGTGCTCTATTGTGGCCGAGATGACTCAGCAGCTGGACCAAAGGTGATCTCAACCACCTTCGGGCCGAAGGACCTCCTCAACAGCAACTCGCCCGGAAAGAAGTCCTAAATCTACTCACTGGAGTTCACAAAGTGGGGGCTCCTATGACGAGTCTTCAACAGAGGATGTACCCACCAGGGCATGTCCTGCCGGAGAAATGATCTCAAGAGAGCCCAGGACTTCCGGCCGGTAAAGTCCATCCCCGTACGGGAGGTCCCAGTCCCCCTTTCAGCCCAGCTACTCCCCAAAAAAAAAGCGTCACTCTCCGTTGCCGGGGGCCACCAAGCAACAAAAAGAGGCTGGGGCTACAGCCTTCATGGAGAAGATCCTGGAGAGGCTAGAAAAGGTAGAAAAGCAGATCCCTCGGAAGCCCGTATAGTCAAGGTTGTCGGAGACCTTCACTGGAGATGAATCACCCTTCATCCGAGTAGTGGTAGAAGTGCCTATGCCGAGTGATTTTCGAGTGCCATGCTTAGAGACATATGATGGACACAGTGACCCCCAAGCGTACCTGACGAAGTACAGGCATAGCATGGTCCTGCATGGTGCCAATGATGCCACCCTCTGCAAATGTTTTGAGGTCACCCTCTCCGGGCCAACGACTGCGTGGTACAACTTCTTGGCCCCCGGAACCATAATGGGTTTCCAGGAGTTGTCCGTGGCATTCATTCAACAGTTCATCGGAAGTAGGCCGACGGCAAAGATGCCTATCCAGATGTTCGACATAGCGAAAGGAATGGGGAAACTATCAGCAACTATGTCAAGAGGTTTAATCGGGAAGCCCTGGGTGTCTCGGACTTCCGGCCCAAGATCCGTATCCTCGCAATGATCAAGGGACTTCGGAGGGACTCACAGCTATTCTATGAGTTTCCTAAAGACCCCCCGGACACCCTTCGCAAGTTCTATGGGAGGGCAGAACAACACATGATAGCTGAGGAACTCCGGATGGGACGGCCAAAATTTGATCACATTCGGCCCGAAGGTCCAAGCAACCAACCTTGCTATCTTGCCGAGGTTGGAGGGAGACCTCGAAAGCAAAAAGGCAAGAAGCCAATGACCTTCACTCCCCTCAACAACACAAAAACAAACATACTGATGGCCTTAGAAAGGCAGGGGGCTACGATCCAACACCCGAAGGCCATGACCTCGGAGAACAAGAAAAATATGAAGAAGTTCTGCTAGTTTCATCGGGACCATGGACATGACACTGAGGATTGCTTCCAGCTGAGGAAGTACATCGAGTCTCTAATCAAGCAGGGCCAACTTCGGCGATATCTGCGGATGCCCTCGCCCAAGGGGAGAAGGGAAGAGGAAAGAAAAGAAGACGAGGACTACGATTCCGAACGATGTTGGAACTGAAGTCCAAGAAAAAATCCCTCACCTTCTATAGGAGTGATCTAGACAATCACCACAGGAATACCCTCATTAGAGAGGAAGAGAAAGATCGAGAAGTCTCCATGATGGAGTACAGTAACCCAATGAACAGACTTGTTTGGCAAGAGGGGTCTACTGTTAAGTTCCCTCATGACGATCCCCTCCTTATCATGGCAAGGATAGGGAGTTGGGATGTCAAAATAGTACTCCTCGATGATGGTTCCAATGCTGACGTCCTATTCTTTCATCTGCTGCCGAACTTGGGCATTTCAAAAGGCGACCTCAAACCTGTCAACTCCCCTACCTTCGGGGTAGGACCATTCGAGCTCCCTATCCTCGGGTGGATCGACCTACCTCTAATGTTAAAAGGAACTTCACCCCAGAACAAAGAAGGGCTCTTCGCTTCCATAATGACAAGGTTCATCGTCATAGATGTCCCTTCGTCATACAGTGCCATCCTTGGGAGGCAGACGCAGGGAAACCTCCACATCCGTCTAAATGTGAATACCTAACTGTCACCTTCGCAACAAAGGACGAGGACACTAAGATATTCATAGATCAGTCCAAAGTGAAGAAAATCTTCACCAAGGCAAGGCAAAGCCCGATGAAGGTCTATTCACAGACTTTGGGAAAAGAAGCCATACTCGGTGATGAGGGGATAGAAGAAGGAGTATGTGACTTGGAAAAAGTAGAAACAGAGAATGTAGAACTTGTCCCAGGCAAAAGTACCTGAGTGAGGAAAAAGCTGGCCAAAGGTGACAAGGAAAAGCTTGTATCTTTTCTGTTAATGAACAAGGATCTGTTTGCCTACTCCCTGAAGGACATGCCCAAGGTGAACCTGTTGGGTTTCGAGAGCCAAACAGTGCAGTGGAATTTAACCGAAACCCTCCAGGATCCAAGTGAAACGGGGTAAACCGGGTGTTCAAAAATTTTTCATACCTAATTTTTGGTTCAGATCTCTCACTCAACTGTAGAGTCGAATAAAAAAACTTGAACAGTTGACGTGTTCAAGCTCCCTATGGTATCCATACAAGCCTCTCGGGATCACCACGCTTCCACCGCGTCCCAGTAGATGCATTTCTCTTGCGCTCACAGTGCTAGCTTGCGTTCTCAAAACAATTGCAAGAGAAGAGTGCGGCTGTCCTTTTGGGAGGCTAGGGCAAGGAGATCTGCGAATTTCTCACTAGAAATTGTATTTATAGTGAGACTCAACTTCCAGGCCTAATGGGTTTCAAAGCCCTAATCCAATTAGGCTTTAATTTCGGGCTTAATGCGTGTTCAATGGCTCCTTGGACTCATTATCGGGCCCATTATTAATACAACCCAAAAAAGGTTAAGGCCCTGCTGGGATTCCAAACTCCCACAATAATCAGGACCCATGCACTCAGTAATTCATCTCCAAATACAAGGATGTGTGCCGACCCTTCAAAGTGCTCTTACAAAAGATGGCAATGATCGGCATAAAACACCTTTGGACTAAAGATTGCCAAAAGGCCAGGGATGAGCTCAAAAGAATCTCTCATCCTTTGCCTCGCCGTCAGTGAAAAAATGGTGAGCTTGGTGCATGTAAAGGAAGAAGGAGGAAGGCAGTGGCTGGTATACTACGTGAGTAAATCCCTACATGGAGCCGAAGTTAGGTACCCTTTCTACAGAAGGCTATTTATGCCTTAGTATTGGCAAGCAGAAGGTTGCGACCTTACTTCCAAGGACACCCTATTACTGTCCAAAGTAACCTACCTCTTCGGGACGTCATGAGGAGAGTAGATCACTCGGGAAGACTATCAAAGTGGTGCATTGAGCTTGCTGAGTACAACATTACTTATGAGGCAAGAAGGGCAATAAAGGCCCAAGCACTGGTAGACTTCATTGGCGAAGTCCCAAAAGTTCAAGATACCCCTGTGGATCTCAGGAACAATGAACCTGAGTGGACACTATTTGTTGATGGAGCCTCTAGTTCTGAATGTCAAGGAGCTAGAGTGATCCTTCGTGGTCCCGAAGGCATGGAAGCCATGAAGGCCATCAGATTTGGATTCAATGCCACCAACAATGCCACCGAATATGAAGCCCTCATTGCAAGCGTGCGTCTGGCAAAAATAGTTGGTGTGAGAAATCTTAAGGCCCGCAGCAATTCCTAGTTAGTAGTCCGGTAGATGGTGGGAGACTATGGCACGAAGGACCCAACCTTGGCAAAGTACCATGACCTCATCAAGAAGCTCATCCAGGAGTTTGACACAGTGCATATAGAAAGTGTACCTCAATGAAATAATATGGAAGCCGACACTCTGGCCAAATCAAAAAATTCTACTGAGGTACTGCGCCAGCCAAGTATAACGGTAATGTGTGTAACAACCTCAGGACAAGGGTGGAAAGACCCTATCAAAAAATACCTCACAACCTCGGAACTTCCCGAAGATCCCCTCGAAGCAACCAAAGTGCGAAAGCGGTCAAGAAGATACTTCCTGATTGGGGAAGAATTGTACCAACAAGGGTATGCAAGTCCGTTAAGAGGTGTGTCAGTGAAGAACATGTTGAAATGATCCTCAAAGAAGTCCATCAGGGCGCCTGTGGTTTACACATAGGAACTGATGCCCTGGTCGGAGTGCTACTTTGCCAAGGATACTTTTGGCCTACCCTGAGGAAGAATGCGAGGCAGTTCGTCCAGAAGTGTTACAATTGCCAAAGACACACTCCTATTCAAAGAATACCCTCGTAAGTAATAACTCCGGTAAACTACCCCTGCCCCTTCACCGTGTGGGGCATCAGCCTCATTGGGCCTCTCCCATCAGCTCCAAGAAGAGTGAACTTCTACATAGTCGCAGTAGATTATTTCACCAAGTGGATCGAGGCAGAACCTTTAGCGATAATCTCGGCAAAGGAAATACGTAGATTTTTCTGGAAGAACATCATATGCAGATTCGGCCTTTTGAGGGTGATAGTAGCCGATAATGGCTCCCAATTTACTGATAAAGGGTTCTAGGAATTCATAACCGAACTCGGAATTAAATTGCACTTCACCCCTGTGGCTCATCCTCAGAGCAATGGAGAAGTTAAAGTGTCCAACAGAACAATAATGGATGGTCTAAAGAAGAGGTTGAAAGAGTCAAAGGGAAAATGGCCAGAGGAGCTCCCGAGTGTGCTACGGAGCTACCGAATGACTCCCACAAGGGCCACGGGTGAGACACCCTTCTCACTCGTCTTCGGCATAGAGACCATTATTCCCGTCGAGGACGTACAGCCATCCTTGAGGATACAGGTGTTCAATGAGGAAGGGAACAACCTCGGTTTACAGACCAAATTGGACCTCATTGACGAGCATAGGGAGATGGCCGAACTCAGAAGAAAAGCTTTTCAACAAAGAGTAGCTGTTGTTACAAACTTGCATGTCAAATGAAAAGGAATAAAAAAAGGGGACCTCATCCTCCGAAGAGCTGAATTTGAAGCCCGAAGACCATCCCATGGAGTACTTCGGGCAAACTGGGATGGACCTTATTTGGTCCTTGATGAAGTTTGGCCAGGCATCTACAAGCTCGGCGACACCGAAGGTGGAGAATTGAAGAATACATGGCATTCAGATTCTTTGAAAAAATTATACACTTAGAAATTTTTCTAAGGAAAATTTGTACAATTCTCCCCAAGGGTGACTGACCGAACACGTTCACCTCTGGAGGAGAAAATAAAAAATGCCCGATCATATCAACCGAGGGGGAAGACCGAACATGGTCACGCCAAAAGGGTACTCGCAGAAATGGTCAGTCTTGATCGAGTTATACCAACCGAACATGGTTGGTGAAAAAGGTGTACTTAACTACCTTACAAAAAAGATTAAGTTACGCCGAAGATGTGCAACCGAACATGGCTGCCTCTGAAGGATAATGACCAAAGGTGGTCATCCCCTGGAAGTGACTAAGTACACACTTAGAAAAATTTCCAAGTCAGTTGTGTAACACCGAGGTATAAACGAGGATGGTTATTTTGGAAGGTGAATATTTCCTTCGTCCGAACATTGTTTCCAAAGGGGGGTATCTCCTAAAGGGCATAACTGAAGAACTTAGAAAAACTTTCAAAGAGGAAAGAGTGCAAAGTACGTCGAAGGTACGTTTGCCGAACATAATCTGAACTAAGTATACCAAAGGTAGTTGGACGAATACGGTCGACGCCAAAGGTACTTACCACTTTTGGTGCTAAAAACCTCATTCCGAATATGGTTAAGTGCCAAAGAAGGAAAACAATGCTCAAAGGTCGATCAAGTACTTAGCCAAATTTTCAAGAAAAGAGGAATTTTTCATTAACACTTTATCTCGAAGTACAAGGAGAGCAAATTACAAATACAAAGAAGAAAAAGGGAAGCCTATTCGAGGTCCTGGACATTTGTTGTATCCTCAGCATCTCCAACTACTTCACCTTCGGGGCAGTCTTCCTTGGCCGTAACCTTTGGTGCCGAAGGTGGATTAGCTTGGAGTTTGAGGTACTCTATCTTCGACCACTCCCAAGTTGGCCCTTTGGGGAGGTCCAGGCCTGCCAGGAAAGAAAGATCGAGGTCGGGATACTTGGAAAGGACTTGGTAGTGGGCTAGGCAGAAGCTGTCCTGATAAGAGGACTTACACACCTGATCGGACTTGGCCTTTTCCATGTACAAGTCCTCCAATTCATTCTTAAGTTCTGCGACCTCCCTGTCCAGCTTCCTCTTCTTCTTCTTCTTCTTCTTCTTCAGAATGTCAACCTCGGCTTGGAGTTCGGCATTAAGCGCAAGAGCCTTCACAAGGTTTTCAGCGTCTTCCTCCTTCTCCTTTTGGTAGGCCTCATTGGCCGAGGTCAACGCGATAACCTTTGCACCGAGGACCGACACGTTTGAGGAAAAGTCCTGAATGAGCTCCCTCTGATTCTTCAAAAATTCCTCCTGAAGTTTAGGCAGCTCTTCCTTGGCTATCTTATTGAGCTCGCCGTACCTGATGACTGAGCTAGCACAAAACTCCTTGGCCCTTGCCAAGGACTCTTCGCACCGAGATCAGACCGAAGACTGTTTTGCTGCCCAAGCTCTGAAGTATCCACTATATGCCAAGAGCTGCAAAACTATGAACTTCTAGTAAGGCTCAAAAACAAGCAAAAACTCAGGAAAAATGTTGCAAAAGAACAAGAGTTTCAAGGGTCACCTAAGCAGCATGTTCACTCATCCTTGTAGTGAGGAACTCCTCATTCGGACACTCGATTGTGAGGGATTGAAAAGTGCCATTTGTTAGCACGCCCTTAGCCACCTAAGGATCCACTTTCTGGCTATCCTCGGAGAACAAGTGCAACTCATGTCCTCCGTGAAAACTGTAGAGTCCAGAATGCTGTCTAGGCTCCCTCAGCACCTTGTCTTTCAGGATTTTGGTGTCTCGAATTGTTGATTTCCCTCTTTTCTGAGCATGATCTCACCAACCATTGAGTAGGTTCTTGCTCCTTTGAAAAATCACGACGAAGTTCCATTAACTAGCTTGCGTATCCCTTAGCCATTCATCTATATGGTCTAAAACCTAATGCCAAAAATTCTGAAACTCATAGAAAAATCGCTATTGGGATGAACCTAGTGGAACATTGCTACACAAGACGTTTGTGATGGGTCATTTGATATAATGGGAGCTAAACAGGAATGCGGTGGAATTTAAACGAAACCCTCTAGGATCCAAGTGAAATTTAACCGAACCCTCCAAGGTAAACCGTGTGTCCAAAAATTTTCATACCTAATTTTTGGTTAAGATCTCTCACTCAACTGTAGAATCGAATCACAAAACCTGAACAGTTGACGTATTCAAGCTCTCTATGGTATCCACACGAGCTTCTCGGGATCACCACGCTTCCACCACGTCCCGGCAGATGCGTTTCTCTTGCGCTCGCAGTGCTAGCTTGCGTCCTCCAAGGAATTGCAAGAGAAGAGTGCGGCTGTCCTTTTGGGAGGCTAGGGCAAGGAGACCTGCGAATTTCTCACTAAAAGTTGTATTTATAGTGAGACTCAACTTCCAGGCCTAATGGGTTTCAAAGCCCTAATCTAATTAGGCTTTAATTTCGGGCTTAATAATGGCTCAACTCTTGGGCCCATTATTAATACGAAATTATTGTAAAACCATAACCCAAATAATTAGCCCATGCACTCTAATGATCCAAATAGCTCTATGTGTGCGACCCAATAGGCTCTTACCACATTGGCAATGATCATAAATCACATTTATGATCATAAGCAATGAGCGGTGTCTAGCAACACATCATTGCTACCCAAGTGACAAGATTGTCGGTGATTCGACTAAACCTTTATGATCATCACCGATATATGCCATTGTCCCTTTGTCCAAGATATCAAGACTAAGCACGAGACATGGAATGTGTCACTCTTGTATAGCCCAATCTTTGGTTTCTTGATTACCGAGTAGACCAACTTAAACTGATGACATTGATATCGTATATCAACTCATCCGAGCATGGCCATGCATTTTCTAAGTCTCACTCTATCAAGGGGCCCGAAGATATCACTCCCGTTACATAGGAGGGACAAATCCCATCTTGATCATACAAATCCCTCCACATGATATGTGGCATACCCAATGACCTCCTTCAAGTTCACTCAGTTACGAGCAACAAAGGAAAGTATCAAAGTATGTGACTCACATGTAGGGAACCTTGATGATCTTAGGTCGAAGGACTACATATACCATGATCACTATGAGAATCACTTATGACACTCATATAACGATCCATGTAGTGTTCTCATGGTGGGTTGGTCCAGTACACAAGTTCTCCAACTTGTACCCATATGTAGACTACATATCTCATATTAGTCTCCACATATGCTAGTCGTTATGTAGTATTGCAACCCGCTCCACAATAATACTAGACTAGGGACGTTTAAGAATATCATTATTCTAGGGTTACAATTATGTTTATTACGTTACGCAGAAACAAAACAACAAACATAATTGCTAGATTAATGCCTTAATAAAATATCATGACTCAATGTGCAAAAAATACAATCATCTCATGATTGGCTTTTGGGCACAACACTAACAATCTCCCACTTGCACTAAAAGCCAATCATCCATGTATCTAATACCGATGGACCTAGAATGGCTATCATGCTTCTGCTGCGTAAGGGGCTTTGTCAGTGGATCAGCAATGTTGCTGTCTGTCGAAGTCCTGCATATCCTTACATCACCCCTCTCGATGATCTCCCTGATGAGATGATAGCGTCGGAGTATGTGTTTGGATCGCTGGTGAGATCGAGGTTCCTTAGCCTGTGCGATTGCTCCATTGTTGTCACAATAGAGCTCTATCGGGTCGGCAATGCTTGGAACCACTCCAAGTTCAGTGATGAACTTCTTGATCCAAACTGCCTCCTTCGTAGCATCAGAGGCGGCAATGTACTCAGATTCTGTTGTAGAGTCAGCTACTGTCTCTTGCTTTGAACTCTTCCAGCTCACAGCAACACCACCAATACAAAACACATTACTAGATTGTGATCCAAAATCATCCTTATCGGATTGGAAGCTTGCATCGGTGTAACCCCTTACAACGAGCTCATCTTCACCTCCAAAGACCAAGAATGCATCCTTAGTCCTTCGTAAGTACTTAAGGATGTTCTTAACAGCTGTGTAGTGACTCTCACTGGGGTTTGATTGGTACCTACTCGTCATGCTCAAAGCATATGAGACATCGGGATGAGTACATATCATGGCATACATGATAGATCCAATTGCTGAGGCATATGGAATCTTACTCATGTGCTCTCTCTCCTCGAGTGTACTCAGACACTGAGATCTAGAAAGAGTTATACCATGTGACATGGGCAAGAATCCTTTCTTGGAATCTTGCATGCTAAACCTCTTTAGCACCTTGTCAATATATGTACTTTGACTTAGGCCAAGAAGGTTTCTAGATCTATCTCTATAGATCCTGATGCCTAACACATAGGCTGCTTCACCCAAGTCCTTCATAGAGAAACATTTCCCCAGCCAAGTCTTCACAGACTGTAGCTCAGGAATGTCATTCCCGATGAGTAGTATGTCATCTACATACAACACCAAGAAGACAATAGCGCTCCTACTAACCTTCTTGTAGACACAAGGTTCATCTTCATTTTTGATAAAACCAAACTCTTTGATTGCTTCATCAAAATGAAGATTCCAACTTCGAGAAGCTTGCTTCAGTCCATAAATGGACCTTTGCAACTTGCACACTTTATTGGCATTCTCAGGAGTGACAAAACCCTCAGGTTGTGTCATGTACACATCCTCAAGTAGCTTTCCATTTAGGAATGCAGTTTTGACATCCATTTGCCATATCTCATAATCATAGTGTGCAGCAAGAGCAAACAAAATTTGGATGTATTTAAGCATAGCAACTGGTGAAAAAGTTTGATCATAGTCAATACCATGAATTTGCTTGAAACCTTTTGCAACCAATCGCCCCTTAAAGGTAATCACATTACCATCCATGTCAGTTTTCTTCTTGAAAACCCATTTCCACCCTATGGGTTTTACCCCTTCAGGTGGGTCAACCAAAGTCCATACTTGGTTTTCATACATGGATTCCATCTCAGATTTCATGGCCACTAGCCACTTCTCAGAGTTAGGCCCCGACATAGCTTGTTGGTAGGTTGCGGGCTCATCCTGATCTATGAGCATCACATCACTAGTGTGAGTCATGAGAAATCCACATCTCTCGGGATCACGCCGAATCCTACCAGACCTACGTGGGCTCTGTGCTACAGGAACAGACTCTTGAACCACAACATCTTGTGGTGTCTGTTCAGGTTACATTTCAGGTTCGATGTCGCCTTGTTGTTCTTGAATTTCTTTAAGTTCTACTTTCCTCCAACTGGTTTCTTTAAAGATAAACTCTATCTCTAAGAAGACACCAGTTCAAGCAACAAACACTTTTTGCTCAGAAAGATTGTAGAAATAGTAACGCTTTGTTTCTTTGGGATACCCAACAAAAAGGCAATTTTTAGATTTGGGCCCTAGTTTGTTAGAGGATTGATATTTCACATAAGCGTTACAGCCCCAAATCTTCATAAAAGACAAATTGGGACGCTTCCCACTCTATATCTCATATGGTGTCTTTTGAACTGATTTAGATGTAACTCGGTTTAGTGTAAAAGCGGCTGTCTCTAGAGCATGTCCCCAAAAGGAGTTTGGAAGGTCAGCTTGACTCATCATAGAACGAACCATGTCTAACAGAGTTTGATTTCTCCTTTTAGATACACTATTCCATTGAGGTGTACCTGGTGGAGTGAGTTGTGATACTATACCACACTCCTTCAGATAGTCAAGGAATTCTCAATCCATGTATTCTCCACCTCAATCTGAATGAAGTACTTTGATACTTTTACCGAGTTGATTCTCTACTTCATTCTTGAATTCTTTTAACTTTTCAAAGGATTCTGACTTGTGTCTCATGAGATACACATAGCTATATCTACTGAAGTCATCAGTGAAAGTAATGAAGTATTGGAAACCGCCTCTAGCTTGTGTAGACATAGGGCCACATACATCACTATGTATGAGTCCTAGTAAGTCATTAGCCCTTTCACTTTGCCCTGTGAATGGGGCTTCGGTCATCTTGCCCAACAAACATGACTCACATGTCTCATATGATTCAAAATCAAATGAGTCCAAGAGTCCATCCTTATGGAGCTTGGATATGTGGGTCTCATTTATATGGACCAAGCGATAGTGCCAGAGATA